>PVKC010053537.1:0-10119 GCA_004027635.1 Crocidura indochinensis | reverse complement strand
GTTCATGCTCAGGGCTTACTCCTGCCTCTGCCCTCAAGACACTGCCCCGGCAGTGTTCAGAGGAATTTATGGGGTGCTGAAGGATTGAACCAGGGTCAGCTGCCTGCAGGACAAGCACCACTCTCTGTCTTGTCCTCTAGCCCACACACTGGTGTCTTCTCCAGGAAGGTGAGCCCTCTCTGAGTGTATCGACACAGAGCAGGTGGAATTTGTATCACTGACCCAGGAGTTTAGAACTTCTTTTCATGCATCTGGCTCCCTTCGCAGTGCATACGCTCTTCTACCATGCACCATCCTTCCCTGAGCCTCACGGCTAACACTGGACTTTGCACCTTTTCCTTGGTCAGGTGGCCATCTGGGTGAGCAAGTGCTTGCAGTGTCTGGAAAATCTTGTCCCTGCCCATCTTGCACTTGGAATTAAGAAGGGGCAAAGACATGCAGAAGAGAAGGATGTTTACAGGAAAATGATTATAAGATACTGACCAGAGTTTGAACAGGATATGTTGGCTCCTGAGTTCTGGAGTAGTGAAATAGAAACTAAATCGAAAAAAAAAATTGTTGATTTTAGTAACAGGCATCATTAGCTACAAATGTGGAAATTGTTTGATCTTTTTACTCTCTTAGGAAATACTCACCCTTTTATATATGTCTTGAATACCCTGCAAAGAAAATTTGGAGAACAAGTTACTTGGAAATTTACTGAAGCAGGTAATTGGTGAGCCATTCAGTATAAATTGTACCTGGGACCTCCTCTCTTTGCCCAAACATGACAAAGTAATGTGACAGTCAAAAAGAAAATCTGTAATGCAAACTTAATAAGGCTATGCAGAATTTTACAAAGCAGAAAGCTGTCAACAATAAATCACATGATAAAACAATCTTATTTTGCCTTTTAAGTTTTCAGAGGGAAACTGTCTCTATAATGTACTTAAGCAATACTCAAACCAATTCTCTGATAACCACCTGACCAATAATAAATTAAAAACTCACAATTTCTCAGGGTTTGTTAAAATGAAGATTATTCTTAGCTTGAAAGGTTTTCTAACAGCAGTGGCCCTGTGGAAATTAGTTCTCTGCTTTCTTCTAAAAGCCATTTCTTTGGGGGACCATATGGGAAACCGGGGGATCGAACCGTGGTCAGTCCTAGGCTAGCACAGGCAAGGCAGGCACCTTACCTCCAGCGCCACCACCCGGCCCCCTAAAAGCCATTTCTAAATCATCAAGAGTATTTGACATTTTTATAGTTCTTGGTCTACTTACCAGCTTCTCTCCCCCAGAACTCTGTGTGTGTGCATGTTTCTGTATGTTATGAACAGCGTTAAGGAAGCAACTGCTTCTTATATATGACATTCTTGAAATTCATAATTCTGCATGCAGGCTCCAAGTAACAAATATATGAAAAAAAGCTTTTCCAGGTACTTAAAGTAACCCCCAACATTTTATAATTCTATTCCTTGTTTTAATTTTCCCAGAAGAAAAACTTAGTTAACATGTGATTTTTATATGTTTCATTATTTATTTCCCCTGCTATATAAGTTCCAAGAGGCCAGGTAGCTCTCTCTTTTTAATCATGACAGTCTCTATAGTACCTGGCATTCATCAAAAAACACATTTTGAGGAATATGGGTCATGCTCCCAGCTATTTATTGTTCTTATTCCTATTTATGTTTCTTCTCATCCTACATAATGACCAGAAGTACAAAATGTACAGAGTCTCTGTAGGTACCATGATTTTCAGGGTAATATTTACTTTCTTTTTGTTGTTGTTGTTGTTGTTGTTGTTGTCTTTGTTTTGGGGTCACACCCAGCAGTGCTCATGGGTTACTCCTGGCTCCATGCTCAGAAATTGCTCCTGGCAGGCACGGGGGACCATATGGGGCATCAGGACTCGAACCGATGACCTTTTGCATGAAAGGCAAACGCCTTACCTCCATGCTATCTCCTGGGCCCCAATATTTACTTTCTTAAATGCACTGGGTATAAGCCCCCTGGAAACAAACACCCAGATACTCCTGATCTTGAGAACAGAAGGTAAATGTAAGCCCAGGTAAGTCATCTGGTCACTGGGCAGCTGAGGGATAGATACAAAGTCCCCCCCAAAAAGTGACCTCGTGAGGGTCACACTTGATCAATAGAACCAGCTTTTCTAGTAATAGTACTTGTGGTTTTGAGCAGTCCTTTGTTCTTAGGCAGGGGTGGCGAACAAGTTCAACACAAAGAGCCAAAATTTTAAACTGTGAGGATCAGAGAGCCACACCATGCAGTGACCTGCCAAAATAGACAAACACTCACACAAAAGCATATAATTGTTAACAATAATATATGAAACACTTATTGCATTTTGCCATTTTGAGTGAGGGTAAAAATTCTGTTCACCACCCCTGCTCTTAGGTAACTAGAATTGACACACAGGATCAGCTTTGGGGAAATTAAAGTGAAAGAAAATTCATTTCAAGTGAGTCCATGCATTCGAGTGTAGACAACATATGAGATGACCACACGCCTGCATCCTGGGACACCCCACAACCTCCATGTAGGAATGAGGAGACCCCTGCAAGAGTAATCAAGAGAAAGGGCAAAGAAGATGGAAAACTCTGACTTCTCAGTCTGTACAGATTGGTTCTAAAGCTAAGAGGAGACAATTGTTTTCAAACACACATTTACATTAGAAATCAAATGAGATAGAAATGATGTATTTGGGGCCCGGGAGATAGCATGGAGGTAAGGCGTTTGCCTTTCATGCAAAAGGTCATTGGTTCGAATCCCGGTGCCCCATATGGTCCCCCGTGCCTGCCAGGAGCAATTTCTGAGCATGGAGCCAGGAGTAACCCCTGAGCACTGCCGGGTGTGACCCCCCCCAAAAAAAAAAGAAATGATGTATTTATAAGGTTTAAGAGAGCAATCTTTTGTCTTGAAGAATGACAAATTTTTGTGCCAGAGATGATTATTTCTGAAATGGTCTCATTTAGTATTATCTGAACATTGTTCCTTTACTTTGTGACTATCTTTTTCTTTATGTTCAAAAACTCATACTGAATAAACTTCACTATGAAATCTGTTTTACTTCCAAATTCACATGAAACTTGAATCCACCACCTAGATTTTATTTGTACCTAAGTATACAAGATAATGAGGACAGTTTCATCATGTATCAATGACATTCAGCAGGTATAAGGTATCAATGACATACATAAAAGCAGACTCAGATGTAAAAGGAAACATTCAAAATCTGAAGGAACTCTCTATTTTTAACATTTGGAAAACTTAGTATAGGTAGACATTTAACACCTCAAAAATAAACAGAAGGCATGATCAAATAACTGTCTTTAATCAGATAAAATATCTGACTAAAACATCAGGGAGGGGGACTAAGATGTGCTTGACTCTTGAATCACCCTCATAACAGCATTCTAAGGTGAGCTCTGACATTACAGATGGGGAAACTGAGACCAGATGAATTCAAATGTGCCATGACAGGTCTTGGTTTGAAACCTAGTTTCTCTGGTATGAGAATCATGGCTATTAAGTACAGTTTGTATGGGAGGCAAAGTCATCTTGGGCGATTGGAAAGCCAATGTATGGACACCAGAGTGTGGTCCAGGTGGAGACTGGAGAGAGGTTAAATAGGGCTGAGCATGATGTGCTGAGTGTTTGCTGGAGCAGATGCAAGAGGAAGAGGAGATTAAAAAGTTCATGAAGAACTAGTGACTCGACCCTGATACATTCTCTTGTGATTGGATTAGCTTTTCCTTTGAAATAATTATCTTGTGCTTACCACAACTATTATTGTTCTCCTTACATGAAATTTGTTTTAGAAAACTATATCATCTTGTAAGGCATCTTAGATCATATATCAATTAAAGTAATAACCCATATTGATGATTTTCATTACTATAAGATGACACACAAATTATAATCCTTATGGTAAATCTCATTAAAGACATCCACTTGTCATTTGTTAAAACTGTTCTTACATGCATATTTATATATAAACAGTTTTCTTACAGTTAGGAAAAGATCTTTGACTAAAGATATCACTTCTGACACAAACACATGAACTAAACCATTCTATCTTAAATAAGTATCATGTTAACATTAATATTTTCATCTTATATTGCCTAGAAACTGTTGCCCAATATATCACCTGCTGATAGAGTGAATAAATAGATCAAAGATAGTAAGTTTCTTAGTCAATACAAGCTTATTCTATCATATATAATTGTCCCACTTATGAGTCTTATGTGATTTTCTTACACAGGTGTGGTGAATGCCAGCACGTGGTGTCTTAAAGGAGGTCATGAAATAGCAACAGCATATTTTTATCACAGCCAAGAATCTCTTCTTAAAATAATTTATATGTATATTAGCCATATATTTTCAAGACTGAGACTAAATTACATCCTCCCATTACTGAACAACTTACCTCCACTGCATAATAATCTGGAGGATCAGCTGAAGGCAAAGGAAACCCTATAGTAAGAAATCACAAAAATAAATTACAAAAATTAGTGAGGATAGAAGAGGCCGTTTAAAAAAAAGGCTTTAATAGCATATGTATAGTGTTTTGTGAAAGAACTTAAAAGAAAACATGCTTTCATGTATGTAATCAAGGTGTTTAAATAAAATATATTAATAAAAAAAGAAAACATGCTTCTACCACCTACCTAAGAAATATGAAATTTATACCAAAATTAATGTAAAAAGTTTTTAAACCTACTTTGAGTTAATAGTATAGATGTTAATAACTCAGAAAATAGAGGAAAAATACTTAGGTGACTTACTCAAAGTATTGAAGATATTAATAATAATAGATTGTTAAAAAATGGTCCAAACTAAATATGGGTATTTTAAACACTCTTGAAATATTTCATAAATATGGACTCTCTGCTTTACTGAATCTTTGGTGGTAGATTCTGGTAAAGGTTATAGTCTATAGGAAGTCAGGCCTTGTGTCAGTAAATCTTTATTCGACCAAATGAATTCTTTATATCATTTACACATATTGTAACACTCACAGGAAGAATACTGCAATGAGAAGAATGCACATAACTGCATAGAGAGGTGGTTTAAATTACCAATATCAAATTAAATAGAATAAACACAAAATTCTAATTTGAGATTAAACAGGGAATGTTTGTATCTAAATTTTTATAGATATAATACCATTACATGTTTATATAATTCAGATATATATCATCTTTGTATATAGCTGAAATAATTTTCCTTCCAATCTCTATGAAGCAAGAAGAGGAAAATTATAATGTGTAGATTAACTGTCTTAAATATTTTTAATAATATCTTTAAGCACCTGGATTACAGACATTATTGTAGTTGGGTTTCAGTCATATCAAGAACACCCTTCCTCACCAATAACTGCCTTAAATATTTTAAGAAGTGTCCCATTGTGTATGTCTTAAATATTTTTATTTTTTTTTTATTTTTGGGGCCACACCTGGTGATGTTCAGGGTTTATTCCTGTCTATGCACTCAGAGATTGATCCTGGCTTGGGGGACCATATGTGATGCCGAGGAATTGAACCGTGGTCTGTCATAGGTTAGTGTATTCAAGGTAAACGTCCTACCACTTGCTCCATCACTCTGACCCATATGTCCTCAATCTTAATGTTTAGCATTGTACAAGTGATCAGAGTTCAGCTTAGTGTAAAAAAGTTCTGATGACTGGAGTAACTGAAGATGCAAAACAATTCAGTCTAATTCTAAGTATGTATTAAGTGGTTTTGTGTTGACAGGAAAGGGAGTAAGGAATGTCCTTGGAAACACAGAATCAAATAGAAAGCAGAGGGAGATGTATATAAAGATGCAGGCAGATGGGTCAAATTTTAAAAGTTTAATATTAATAGGACTAATTAGAGCCCAGTTGGAGCCATTCCTGCTGCCTCTAATTGGTAGCAAACGTGAAAGTAATCAAATGGGGAACTCAGAGAAGCAAATTGCTGGTCATGAGAAGGTGAGCTAGATGACTCCCTAAAGTATGTGTTTACAGCAGGACTTGGCAAAAATTCTAGCTTACTGTTGGAACTGTGTTTTTGTTTTTATATATTCAGATTTTGTACTTCCACAAAGCAAAAGCCTAGTGGAAAATCTCAAATTTCAAAACTTAATTATTCAGTTCCATCATTCTCTGCCCCATATACATGGTGAATTAGCTGACAGTGGAGGATAGATTGGGACTACTCTGCCCATCTCCCCAGCCCCATTGGGTCCTAACAGAACCTAACAGGGTCTTGGAAGTTGATGAAGGAACACAGTGGCACATTGACACCTTGAACAGTGCCCAACTAAAGGGTTGGCCACTTGGCTTCCTTCTTCACCCTTAATTCCCAGGTTCCCTGGGAAGGATAAATAAAGATCCTTTTACTCTGTGTTCACTTCTTCCTGCTCTTCCTTAACTACCACAAGTCTTTGTTTTTGGGACTGCAAATTCAGTTTCATTTTTCTGCTCTTCCCTCTTTCACATCTTCTGAGAGGCCTGGCAGAAGCTGTTTAATGCTAATATTCAAGTTCCCCTGAAGAAGGTTGTCTCCTGTTGTAAAATGTTTCAAATCGAGATCTGTCCACACTCAGCAGGAAATTGAGACAAAAGGAAAGACTGAATCAATAGGGTAAAATTGAGAATGAAGGAGAAAATTAAGGTCCATTGGCCCGCGGGCCACATATTGTATTTGTTCCCGGTTTTTTTTTTTTACATCAAAATAAGATGTATGCAGTGTGCATAGGAATTTGTTCGTAATTTTTGGTTTTACTATAGTCTGGCCCTCAGTGAACTGAGCCCCTGTTTAAAAAGTTTGAGGACCCCTGGTCTAGAAGGATAAAAGTCTGCCCCAGGCATCCTAAGCATATAGGGCAGGTGGAACCTGATAGAGAAGGTCTCTTACCTGAGGAGGAGGGCATCTGTGGGATGCAAAAGGAGAGGATGGCCAAGATGTTGAGGCATTGGGAGAGAGTTTTCATTTCCAAGCTCCAATTTCTCTTTGCAGGGCGCAAATATGTGCTGTTAGCATAGGAGAAGAGAATTTTCTGAAGTTTCGTGAAGAGCTACCATCTGCTCCAAATCTGATCCACCCAGAAAAGAACTGGCTTTTATTTGCAAGGCCTCAGAGGACCATTGCCTGACCAGCCGATGAGCTTTGTGCAGAAAGACCTCTACTTTCTTATAGATGTCATGCTGGGCCTTTGTGTGGAGGATAATCTCTTCCTGGTGGAGATATTGTTGAAAGTCATCTTTGTCAAGCCAGCTATAAAAATAAAAAATAGGGAGTTATTCTATAGTGATGTGAAAAAGTTTGTGACTCAAAAAGGATCTTTTCTCTCTTTAGTCAAAGAACTGAAGATAAATCTATAAAGCCTTGCTCAATAAAGTACTATTTCCTAAGAATACATTTATTTTTACCATTAACAAAGGATATTTTGTAATCTTTGGTGAATCTGAGAAAAATAAGATTTGGAATCCTGGGCATAGCATGTAAAAACTAAAAAGTTTGATTAGCATTTTTTTTAGAGCATGGCTAGAAAGGAAGCGGTAGGCGTTTGCCTCGCCTGCAGCTGACCCAGGACATTGGTGGTTCGATTCCTGGTATCCCATATGGTTCCCTGTGTCTGCCAGGGGAGATTTCTGAGTATAGAGCAAAGGGGTAATACCTGCACGCTGCCAGGTATGACCCAAACCCCCCCCCCAAAATGTTACTTCAAGTAAATATTTCAAAATCTTGTTTTATAACAATAAAATGACTCCCTACTAAACTCTTATCTGCTTCAGCATTTCATATAAGTTCTGTCTTCTCACAGCAAATCTGTACTCAAATGTGTCATTATTCTAATATCATTAAGTGGGGAAATTGAGGTTGAAAAAAATTAAGCAACTTGTTCAAGACTATCAAGTCACCAGAGTCCAAAGTATCAGAGGCTAATCATATTTGTCAGACTGCCATTTTAGTTGATTAAGTTATTACTTTTCAAATAAATTCCCTAAGAAAAGATACAGGACAGAAAGGAGAAGCAATGAAATCTGCAATTTCTTAAAGAAAGAGATGTTAACATATAATGCATATCTGAAAGAAAAATATTATTAAAATTATTTGAAAACTTAATTTTCCACCAAAACTTAAGTTTTGGGTGGAAGTTTCTCAGTTTGGCATGTTTCTGACTTCAAATGTGATGGTTTGTCCAAAACATGGGGAAGGGAAACTGGGTGGTGGAACATTGGTGACAGGAACTGTGCACTGGTGAAGGGAACTGTACATTGACTTAAACTCAATCATGAACAACTTTGTAACTGTGAAAGAAATTGTTGTTATGAAGAAACTTGTAAACCATGGTTTTATTTTTTTTGTTTTTTTGTTTTGTTTTGTTTTTTGTTTTTTTGTTTGTTTGTTTTTGGGCCACACCCAGTGACGCTCAGGGGTTACTCCTGGCTATGCGCTCAGAAGTCACTCCTGGCTTGGGGGACCATATGGGAAACGGGGGGTTCGAACCGTGGTCCTAGGCTAGCGCAGGCAAGACAGGCACCTTACCTCCAGCGCCACCGCCCAGCCCCATAAACCATGGTTTTAAATAAAGTATTTTTTAAAACTAAAAATGAGGAATTCCCCATAGTTTTGATAATATCTAAATTTCATGTTCTTTGAGAAATTTTGATTATAATAAAACTAGAGAACATGTGATAGAATACAAACATTAGTTCATAACAGAGTGGGAGTTATTAACTACTTTTTTCTTTAAAGTTTTGTTTATTTTGGGGCTAGAGAAATAGCATGGAGGTAAGGTGTTTGCCTTGCATGCAGAAGGATTGTGGTTCAAATCCCGGCATCCCATATGGTCCCCCGAGCCTGCCAGGAGTGATTTCTGAGCTTAGAGCCAAGAGTAACCCAGTGCTGCCAGGTGTGACCCCCCCAAAAAAAAAAACCAACAAAGTTTTGTTTATTTCTTTCAGCCAGCAAGATTTATATCTTTCTAGAGTTAAATTTATGATAGCATTTACCACTTTAGTTTAAGGAGAATAAAATAATCTAATTATCTTTACATATTTATAATCAGGTAGGGGGGAATTATTTATATTAAAAGATACCCCCTGCCCAATGGCAAGTCTTTACTGAGCAAAAGAGAAAACGCAATGAAATTGGTTTTTGAAGCTGTGTTTTTACTTTCTTGTGAGCAACGCATCATAATTCTGGTTGCTTTGCATTCTTGTCGACATATACTATGATTATTAATTTTTTCAGTCACTCGAATCCCCTAACATTTTAACTACTACTCTATATTAAAGTTTTTCTGTCTAAAACATGTAGAGTTTATTTTTTTAACCAAACAATAAAAATATTGAGTGACTCAAGATTTAGTACATGCTAGATGAATGAATCACTGACTTAGTCCATGCAAAGCATTTAGAGCTGGAAAGGAAAAAAGAAATCAGCATTATGTTTAGGCAGGGAGAGACTATGATGAAACAAGAACATAAAGACTGTAGTGGAAGCATAAAGCAAGAAAAGAATTTCCAGCAAGCACATGGGAGAGATGCAAAACAATGAATGGGAAACTAGTGGAAAGTGAGGGAGAATAAACAGTAATGTTCAGAAATGAAATCTAAGCAACGAAAGAGAATTAACTTAGCAAAATAGAAAGTAAATAGGAATGATCATAGAGAAGGTGATGACTTACCTTAGACCAGTGCTTCTCAATTATTTTCTGTCATGCCCTCCTAGGAAGAAGAAAACATTTTTGTGCCCCTCCGCTTGACTGTAAATAGTATCTTTTAAAAAATATTATATATATATAATAATTTGAGCTGATTTTTTAATCAGAGGTGTTGTCTGGATTAATGGCTACAATGAGCATGTTTTGTAGTGTATAGCTTTTCAAAGCAGGTTTTAAGCAGGACACAGCAACTCTTAGCTCCAGAGACATACAGAGATATAAACACGGGGCTTAGCCTCACGTCCCTCCTTGGGGGCACGCCCCACTATTTGAGAACCACTGTCTTAGAGTTGTGAAGGTACCAGATAAATGATCCGGGAATTAAGATGCAGACCAGGGGGCCGGGCGGTGGCGCTGGAGGGAAGGTGCCTGCGCTTGCCTAGGACTGACCGCGGTTCCATCCCCAGG
>PVKC010053536.1:0-10119 GCA_004027635.1 Crocidura indochinensis | reverse complement strand
AAAAAAAAGAATACTATGCTATGGTACAATAGTAATGCAAGGGGATGATATAGCTATCTATATATCCAAACCACAGACTCAACAACAATGAAAACATGAGATCCAAACTACAACCACTCAACATTAAAATGTGTCTGTTCCCATATCAAAAATATTGTCAGCAATTTGTTTTGGCAGAGATGTAATTAAAAAGAAACTCTCATCCATTGCTAATGGAATGCTGTCAGATTCAAACCCCTATGGAGGGTACACAGTAAACTCAGAATCAAACTACTATATGACCCAGTAATCTCACTTTTGGTTATCTATCCCCAGGGCAGGGGAATCACCTAAAAGGATATATGCACACCACTATTCATCGAAGCACTCAGTACAACAGCTAAGAACTGGAATCAACCTAAATGTCCAACAACAGATGAGTGGATCATGAAGATGTAGTACATATACACAATATCCATCAGAGCAGACTTTTAAATTTTTTTTGGTTTTTGGGTCACACCTGGTGCTGCTCAGGGGCTACTCCTGGTTATGCTTTCAGAAATCACTCCTGGTTTGGGCAACCAAATGGGATGCCAGTCCGTCAGCCATATGCAAGGCAAACAACCTGAGCTGCACCACCACTCCGGCCCATTTTTTTAAAGCCGAATCACCATGAGATAGCTACAAGTTGTTCATGATTGAATTTTCGCCATACAATGTTCCAACGCTGATCCCTTTACCAGAGCCTATTTCCTGCCACCAATGTCCCCAATTTCCTCCACTCTCAATGGCATAATTTTCTCCTAATACCTGCATATGGAACTCTACCTCCAAGAAACATTTCAAGCTACTGAACAGGCCTGCTCAGTGTTTCAAGTGCTAAATGATCCTATGAAAACTAGCATGAGTAATAAAGTTAAATCTATGTTTCAATATATTGCTTTAATATATTTATTTTAATGTATTTTTTCAAAGTTGCACCCTTTATTAAAAAATATATGGTAGGCTGGAGCATTAGTACAGTAGACAAGGTGTTTGTCTTGCTGAACCAGGTTCAAACTCTGACATCTCATATGGTCCACCCAAGTACTGCCAGGAGTGATTCCTAAGTACAGATCCAGAATTAACCACTAAGCATTGCCAGGTATGACTCCCAAAATTAAATCTAAAATTTTAAAAATCAACATTATATTCTTTTGGGGGGGGTTGGGCCACACCCGTTTGATGCTCAGGGGTTACTCCTGGCTAAGCACTCAGAAATTGCCCCTGGCTTGGGGGGACCGAACCACAGTCCTTCCTTGGCTAGCGCTTGCAAGGCAGACACCTTACCTCTAGCGCCACCTCGCCAGCCCCAACTTTATATTCTTGATAAACGTAAGTAAGGTATGGTATTATAACTTCATAGGTTTCTGGAAATATTAAAGTAATAAATATCAATATCATTAATGCTTGGTATTGTTTTCCAATACTTTGCTTCTAAAATTATTTCCTGAAATAGTTGCCACTTACTCAAGAACACTAAAATTAAGCACTTTAAAACACCCATATCTCCTTCTTCCCTCCCTCCTTCCATCTTTTCTTCCTTCCTTCCTTTCATCTTTCCTTCCTTCCTTCCTTCCTTTCTTCCTCCCTCCCTCCCTCTCTCCCTCTAGCTGGTGTGGTACTACTCTACTGTGGGACCAAATAGTGACCAAATCAAACCTTTGGAAGGAAACTGGTGTATCTGCATTCAACACTTTCAACCATTTCCCTGATCATCACAAAAGACTCTTCAAACTGGGTTTATCAAACTACAAAATGTCAATAATTTATCAGTTCAGAAAATTTTCATATGTTCTGTTCATGGATATACTATATTATATAGTACAATTAGATATCAAAATACTAAATACAAAAATAAATCCTCTTATGGTGATTCTAGGCCTACTTTGGGTTTCAGCAAGTGTCAACCCAGCTTAGCATCACTATCGCAATAGTTGTGCTGTTTTAAAAGCATATCTCCCAAGTGACACACATGCTCCCTGGGTCCATGAACATGGTCCCAACGTGCAACATGTTGCACACATCTTCCTCCCTAATGCATGTACTTTCTTACTTTCAGTCTGTGAAAAAGAAAACATCCATTAACACTTTCCTTATTATTTTTCATAAACTTTGTTGCCACTTACTCGAGAACACCAAAATTAAGCATTTTAAAACACCCAGATCCTTTCCTTATTATTTTTTGATAGACTTTAGATCAGGGGTCTCAAACTCAATTTACCTGGGGGCCACAGGCAAAGTTGGGGTGATCCTTGAGTGCAAAGTCAGTAGTAAGCCTTGAATATTGGGGGGTGTGACCCAAACAACTAAAGCAAAACAAAACTAAAAAAGATTCCTCTAGGGCAGGGCCACAAAATGTTGTACGGAGGGCCGCAAACGGCCCGCGGGCCACGAGTTTGAGATCCCTGCTTTAGATGCTTATGGCAATGATCCAAATATTCCCTCACCATTCTCTTTGATAGTCTCTTCTTTCCTGTATTCATTCTATTACATGTGCACAAATACTCAGTGTCTACCTTTCTTATTCTATTCTATTACATGTGCACAAATACTCAGTGTCTACCTTTCTTATTCTATTCTATTACATGTGCACAAATACTCAGTGTCTACCTTTCTTATTCTATTCTATTTGGGAGTTATCTGTCTTACTGAGTAATACTGAGCATTATATTTAGTTGTAAATTTCTAAATACATATAGCATTTCTGATCTTTATCTACAGACATTTCTAATCATTAATGGCTCATCAATATCACAAATTCAAAATCATAATAATAAATAATGGCATACATGGTAGAAATCTCATTGAAACAAAAAGAATTCTTTGGAATCATACATTCCCAAACTTAACTATTTTTAAGAAATTGGAGAAGTCTTCCAAGCAGTATTCAGAGAACCCAGAGGTCCAACCATAAATTCTTGTTGGTGCTCAGGATTACATCAGTGATGCTCAAGGTCAATGGCATGTAAGGCCTATACCTTAACCCCTGTCCTATCTTTCTGCCCCTCTTCTATTTTAAAAATGTTATATAGCATGTTCCCCTAATTTTATAAAACACAACTAATATTGATAGTTTGATACTGAGAATAGAAATTCCCTAAGTAAAATTCTAAGAAAGAAGTAAGAGATAGGGGTCGAAGAGATAGCACAGCAGTAGGGCATTTGCATTGCACATAGCCCATACAGGATGGTGGTTCAAATCCTAGCATATGATCCCCCATGCCTGCCAGGAGTAATTTCTGAGCGCAGAGCCAAGAGTAACCCCTGAGCGCCACCAGGTGTGACTCAAAAACAAACAAACAAATAAAACCAAAAATGAAGGAAGAAATAAAAGAGGATAGAGTAATGTAAAAAAAAAATAGGAATAGAATAATAAAGAGAAATCTTAAATAACTCACCTCCAGCTACTCTTGTTTCTTTCAGTATTTATTTGAATACTCTTAGACATAGAATCTTGACTTCTCAGGGGAGGAGAAACAGAATGTAGTATTTGACTTGAAAAGAAATATGTCTTATTAAATATCATAATGTTTCCAAACTAAAAAATATAAAATACACTCAGAAAAATAGCATTAATTAGCAACAGACATATACATCATTAATGCATACTTTTCCACATACCCTGTGTTCACTGCTTTTGTTACAGGAGGCAACTCTGTATTCATAGTTTCCCAGGTCCAATCTCAAAAGATATAAGAAAAATAGATAAAAGTAAAATAGGTGGCATTTAAAAATCATCTTCATACTTTAATTTAGGTCATTGAAAAGTTGAAAAAAAACTGAAGAAACTGACTTGTCCCTCAAAATTACTTTGTTGTAGAAGTCTTTACAATCTGCCTTGCATTTATACATGCCTTCCTTCATCACTGTACATCAGGGGTCTCAAACTCGCGGATCGCGGACCTTTTGAGGCCCTCCATACATTTTGTGGCCCTGTCCTAGAGGAATCTTTTTTTGTTTTGTTTTGTTTTAGTGGTTTGGGTCACACCCCCCAATGTTCAAGGCTTACTACTGATTTTGCACTCAAGGATCACCCCGACTTTGCCTCCTGCGGCCCCCAGGTAAATTGAGTTTGAGATTCCTGCTGTACATCATTAAATTTCAAGGATAAAAAGAATTTACTTGGCATTTTTCTCACATTTAGACTTAATATATTCCTTTAACTTTGCAACAGTCAGTCTAATTAGTATTTCATTTTTGTTGTTGTTGGTAGTGGTGGTTTGTGGGCCATATCCAATGGCACTCAGGGGTTACTCCTGGCTATTCGCTCAGAAATCACTAATGATTCCTCAAACTTTTTAAACAGGGGGGCCAGTTCACTGTCCCTCAGATCGTTGGAGGCCGGACTATAGTAAAAACAAAAACTACGAACAAATTCCTATGTACACTGCATATATCTTATTTTGAAGTGAAGAAACAAAATGGGAACAAATACAGTATGTGACCCGCAGGCCGTAGTTTGAGGACCACTGGCTTAGGAGATCATATGGATGCCAGGGATCGAACTGTGGTCCATCCTGAGTCAGAAGCATACAAGGCAAGCAGCC
The DNA here is from genome assembly GCA_004027635.1 of Crocidura indochinensis. Taxonomy (NCBI): domain Eukaryota; kingdom Metazoa; phylum Chordata; class Mammalia; order Eulipotyphla; family Soricidae; genus Crocidura; species Crocidura indochinensis. The sequence goes on along the minus strand of PVKC010053536.1, from coordinate 5,551 downwards.
TACTTACTGCACTACTGCTCCAGCCCTAATTAGTATTTCTTAAACATTTTAGATTTCTACCCATATCAAGAAATATGCAGAACTTAACATAAAGTCAACAATCATGATACTTATAAAAATATATTAGATAGGGCCTGAGAAATAGCCTGGAGGTAAGGTGTTTGCCTTTCATGCAGAAGGACGGTGGTTCGAATCCTGGCATCCCATATGTACCTGCCAGGGGCGACTTCTGAGCAGAGTCAGGGGTAACCCCTGACTGCTGCCGAGTGTGACCCAAAAATTAAAATATATATATATGTATATATATGTTAAATGATGTAACAAAGAATTATTTAAATAGCAGGTAATATCTCATACCCATATGTATGTACATATATGTATGTAGAAATCCACAAATGCACATTTGCCCATATGTAGATATCCACAAATGCCCATAAAAATACCCATTTATGGGTATCTAATGGTTTTTATTTTACCCCAAATAATGGAAAAATATCAAATTCATACTTCAAATTTTCTCAAATATGGGATTAAAATGTTAAAGATTTAGAAGCTGATTAAGATCTATGGGGGCATACTAGGTCAAACTGGTAATACAAATACTACAATATGAAAAGATGTTAATTTTCTAGTGGAGTAAGATTCTGCTAAAACTTTTGTTGTTGTTTTGTTTTTGAGCCACACACGGCGGTACTCAGTATCTGCTCAGAAATAGCTCCTGGCAGGCACGGGGGACCATATGGGACGCCGGTATTCGAACCAATTACCTTAGGTACTGGGTCGGCTGCTTGCAAGGCAAACACCATTGTGCTATCTCTCCAACCCCAGATCCTGCTAAATCTTTAACATGTGTATACAGTAAAACAATGTATAGCCAACAATATACCAAGTATACTTAAAAATGTCTTCCTGTCTATGCTTTTTTGCAGGGATAAATATAAAGTTTTAAATAATAACATCTTCTAGCAACTACCATAATAGCCAACTGTATCAGCAACATAAGATAACCATAAAGCTAAAGCAGGATTTTAGCGACCTACCTTCAAATGATGAGTTCAGAGACTCTCTGTCTCTAGAACAAGTTAATAATGAAGACTAAGGACAATTTGTTCATAGTTAAAATATTGATAAGGAAGCCAAATTGACTGAGAGTAAAGAAACAACAAAGACAACAAAAACTAACTTTTTGTCAGACAAAAACCCACAAAACCCTGGGTCAATTATGGTGCTTAAATATATTATCTTTAAATAAATAAATAAATAAAACACAAAATTTTCCCATTTTTCCTGTGTACTCATTCACACTCTTTCCTATTCCACATGGTAACAAATTTCCCATGACTTATCACCAAATGTTTAAATAATGATATCTATAAGCTTATGGAGTAACTTTTAATTTTACAACTAATAAAGGTTACTGTTCATCAAAACAAAGTTTCCAGATATAAAATATTCCACTTAAATGCTATGCCACTAATAGATTGACAAGTAAACTCAAACTACTATACTGAAACATTCAGAAAAGTCGAGCAATCTATTTGGATAGTGGAAAGAAAAATTTTATTTCCATTATATTAAAATGCAAGTGATAATTTTCTATATTACTACCTCTTATTTTCTGAAAATATTTATCTTAGTTCTTACCTGTTGGCAGAAGAGGGAAATCATAACTATCAGAAGCAGTACTGATACCTGGATCATTTTTAAGAGGATTAGAAGTTAAGGGCTGTCTAGTCCTCTTTTTCTGATTGAACAATGGTACAGGCAAACATCCTAAATAAATGTAACAGCATATTCAGTAACTGAATAGGTAAATTATCAAATATAGTTAAATAATTATTAATAGTATATAGCAAACTACTAAAATTGTCTACCTCTATATGTTAATTGCATATTTATGATGGATATAATTCCATATCTTTGGATGAAACTTTACACTATTTTAAGAGATGAGGGCTGGAAGGGTCAGCCCATAATATGAAGCTTAACACAAAGAGTGGTGAGTTCAGTTAAGAGAAATAACTACACTAGCAGCTACCATGACAATGGTAGTAAGTAAGAGAAATAAAATGCCTGTCTCGAATACAGGCAGGGTGTGGGAGGAAAGGAATGGGGTCACTGGTGGCAGAAAGATTGCACTGGTGAAGGGGGTGTACTTTTTATGACTGATATCCAACTACAAACATGTTTGTAATCCTGGTCATAAATAAAGATATTAAAATAAATAAATATAATTTAAAAATAAGCATTTCTCTCTCTAAAAGCTCTTAGGTTGAGAAACTGTTTCAGTTAGGGCATATGTTGCAGCCAGGTTCTATACTCAGCACCACATGGTTCTCTAGCATAGCCAGGTGGAGTCAGAGGCCCCTGAGCACCACCAGCATGGCTAACACAACTCACAGACAAAATCTTAGAAGCATTGCATCTTTGACCCTTGCTCTGAACATCCAACCAGACTGACTGAGAAAAATCAGTGGGGCTCTCCAGACCTCCTCAGAACCACTTAGAATAATAAATAGTAAATTCAATAGAAATAAATTTAAATAAAGATAATTTAAAAATAATAAAAGCTCCTTTCTTGTACTACATTATCATCATTTTACTCTTATTTGTAAATAATTCCTCTTGCCCAAACATTTTTCAAATTCAATTTTTGTTTTATCTCATTACTATGTTTTTCTAGTATCACCAACAGAATATAAATTATAGTCATCAATACAATAGTGGTAACAAAGAACCAAAATATAGATGGAGCGGTATAGATATAATGTATATATAAACACAGCTATATGTATGTATATATGTGTGCGTGTATATATATATATATATATATATATATATATATATATATATATATAGTTTTTGGGTCACACCTGGCAGCACTCAGTTCACATTTCTTTAGGGAACAGGTTCTCAAAGTTCGGTAGGTAGGTAGGTAGGTAGGTAGGTAGGTAGGTAGATTGATAGATAGATATCATTTGTATATGTAAACAGCTCTACATATGTGTGTATATATATAACACATATAAATATATAGTTTTTGGGTCATACCCAGCAGTGCTCAGGAGTTACTTCTGGCTCTACGCTCAGGAATTGCTCCTGGCAGGCTCCGGGGACTATATGGGATGCCAGGATTCTAACCACCATCCTTCTGCATGCAAGGCAAACACCCTACCACCATGCTATCTCTCCAGCCCCCTCACAGCTATATTTTAAGAATGTTTTGGAAGGCACAACAACAGAATTTTTGTTTTGTTTTGTTTTTGTTTTTGGGTCACACCTGGCAGTGCTCAGAGGTTACTCCTGGCTCCATGCTCAGAAATTGCTCCTGGCAGGCACGGGGGACCATATGGGACACCGGGATTCAAACCGATGACCTTTTGCATGAAAGGCAAACGCCTTACCTCCATGCTATCTCCCGGGCCCCACAACAACAGAATTTTAATAAACATTCTAGGTACCTACAATATATAATTTCTATAAATCATCTGAGGGTGTTTTAGAGTAATGACATACAATACAAATAAGAAAGCTATCTCCAGGCCATCTAGATTTGGCCTGAGATATCAAATCAAGCCAAAAGCAAACTTAATTAAAAGCAATCTCAGAGGGAAAAAATATAAGAGAGAGCTTGTACATTGCCATGGTGTAAGAATCTATATAGACTCAAAGTTTCTAAGCCTGAGATTAAATATCTTCTAGTATTCCATACACTAATTGGGCCATTACTACTTGTACTACAGTGCAATAAACACTAAGAAATGGCTGGGAAGGTATAGACTAAAAATGGCTGGGAAGGTATAGAAGCATTACATATTAAGTTGCAAAGCAGATATTAATGATAATTTTAAAATGTAAATTTGGGTAATTTCCTACTGTGTTATATACCAAAAAAGCAGGATAACAAAGGAATTAAGAGTATAGACTCTTGGGGTAGGAAAAAAAAAAAAGAGTATAGACTCTTAACTTAATTACTCTTAATTACTTAAGTATTCTTAATTACTCTTAATTGTTCTGTTTATGACTAAAATCCAACTACATCATGCTTGTAATCATGGTCCTTAAATAAAGATTTTATATTAAAAAATGTATAAACTCTTGAATCAGATTCTTAGGTTGAAATCCTGATACTTAATATTCTATTTATTCGACATCATTGTGCTTTAATTTATTACCTGAAGTATCAGAATAGTACTAATTAAAGGTTAGTATAAAATAAAATATGTATAAATAAATGTTTATGCATTGAACCACCATAAATAACAGCTGTCATCTTTACCGTGCACTCTCATTATTTCCTTTGTCCTCTTTATTCTTGTTCTCTGTTTTTATTTTATTAAATGGTAAAACAGAAATAAGAGGGATACTAAGAGCTTAGAAGTGTTTCTGAGGGGCCGGGAGATAGCATGGAGGTAAGGCGTTTGCCTTTCATGCAAAAGGTCATCGGTTCGAATCCCGGTGCCCCATATGGTCCCCCGTGCCTGCCAGGAGCAATTTCTGAGCATGGAACCAGGAGTAACCCCTGAGCACTGCCGGGTGTGACCCAAAAACAAAACAAAACAAAACAAAAAAACAAAAACAAAAACAAAAAGAAGTGCTTCTGAAACTAAACAAGGCAAATCTCTAAATACAATATAAATATATTTCTTTGACTTCAGCTTAAAAGCACAAAAGTTGTCAAAAGAGCATTAAACTCGGGAAAGTTGTATTTTACTTTCACCATACCACTAAATGTTTTACCCTAAATAACTAATTTCCGTGAGTCTAAAGTAAGTCAAGAGGCTAGACTACAGGTTCAATCTTTTTAAAAGTTCCTTTCATGCCTAAAATGTATGACACCACTGTACCACCAAGAGGAAGCAGAAAGTTCCTTTCAAAACATTTCACTTATCCATTTACAAGCACTTTACTTTAGTATATACACATTACAGAAAATCTTAAAAGTTGTTGATTACCTGCTGTACTTCGAATTGAATTTTCATTTAAGTTTCTCTTCATTTCCATTAATAGTCTGTAACTTTTTCTTTCACACTCCAAATTTACATCAAATTCTTTGACTAAATCTTTAAAAGAAACCTGTTGCTCATATCAAAACATAAAAAAGAAAAAAAACACAACTGAATTAGTCATGTGATAACTTGATCTGTGTGTTTCAATTTATAACACCAGCACCTTAAAAATGCAGCACACGAAACTGCAGCAAACTGCTTGCCTTGCTTGTGTGAGGCCCTGAATTAGATCCCTGCACCACAAAAAAAAAAAAAAAAAAAAAAAATATATATATATATATATATATATGCATATACATGCATATACATATGTATATTTAAAATCTGATGTTGCCTTAATTTGGAATTCCTGGGTTATAAATAATACCCAAGATTAAGACTTCATTTATTATTCAGAATAAATGTAATGACAAGTTTCCCCTATTTCTATAACTTCAACAAGAGAAGCTTTTCCCTTTTGTTTCTTTTACAATAGAATTTTTGTTGTAGTTTTTCATGTTTAGCCTCTTTATATATTTCAATTCCAGTTAAAGGCAACAAAC
>PVKC010053535.1:0-10120 GCA_004027635.1 Crocidura indochinensis | reverse complement strand
TTTTTTTTCCAATATCTCCCGCTTTATGGAGTTATTTATCTCATCTTCCACAGCACCAATTCTATTCTCAGCCACTTCTACCCTGGTGTTGAGCTTATCCATTTTGTCATTCAATTCAGTACTGAGTTTTTCAGGCCTGTTAGTTGACATGTTATTTCAGTTTGGAGTTTTGTGATTTCTGTCTTCATATTTTCTTGGTTCTTATTAGTGTTCTGTTCAACTCAATCCATGGTTTCTTTGAGTTCTTTGAGCATCTTCCATATTGCTTTTCTAAAGTCCTTATCTTAGAGATTGATTAGTTCATTGGTCATTATCTGGTCGCCAGAATTCTCATCTTCGTTCTCTATGTCTGACGCTGGCCTGCATTGTTTCCCCATTGTCACACTTGTATTGTGGGTTTTTCTCCGTGTTGCAGTGGTATTCATTGGCTAAATGCGGCCACACACCTCTGGCTCCCCCCTTTCCAGGTGGGTCAATTTGCCTATAGGGGAGTGTAGTCCTCAGTGGATGAAGCCTCACACAGGATCAAATCTTAAGCCCGAGCATGCAGCAGAGAAGACATTTCAAAGAGAAATGCTGAGCTTCAGTGATATAGCACAACCCTTAGTGTGATTTTTTTCTCTCGTTGCGATGGTGTCCTTTCCTTAGACAAAGCGCACGCTCTTTTGGAGTCTCTTTTTGCCCTCTCCCAAGAGATTCAGGCAACCAGACAGGAGAGAGATACACAGACAGCACTCACAGTTATTTTTTGCAGTCAGGCCCCACTGGGCAGGCGGAGATTTGCAGAAATTTCCAGACTGACGTCACGAACAGGGGACCTGGGTTTTGCAAAATACTGCTTCTTGCCGATTTTCACGTTATGAAGGAGTTCCTGGGTGTTCCCACCCTAGAATGGACCTCTGGGAGAGCGAGTTTTTTGGAGCCTATTTGGCCCACTCCCAAGAGGTTCAGGCAATAGGACAGGAGAGAGAAACACATAGACAGCACTCACAGTTTTTTTTTCGCAGTCAGTCCCCACGTGGCAGGCGTAGATTCGGAAAATTTTAATTAATAAGTTTTTGGCACATTATTGAGATGATAAAAGATTAATTTCTAATAATTATATCCTAAAGTATATATGCACACCACTAATCTTTGCAGCACTCAGTACAAAGCTAAGAGTTGGAATCAACCTACATGTCCTAAAACTGACGCGTAGATCATGTAGATTTGTTGCAATGAAATACTACAGAGCTGTAAGGAAATATGCATTCATGCAATTTGCTGCAACATGGATGAAACTGGAATATATTATGTTAAATTAAGTAAGCAGCAAAAGAAGGATAGTTACGGATGATATTATTTACATATGATATTTAGAATAACTGCATAAAGAAATGCAATAGTCTAAATGGGAATTGTCTCAAACACCCTTTGTCTTAGAGTATGTGAGGAGAAGGAAAGAAACTCAGTGGAAGAGGAGAAACACAAATATGAAAGGATGGGAACCGGGGACCAAGTGGTCTCAAGTGCACTAGTGGTGTTAAGAAAGGATAGGACTAAATATTGAAGGCACAGGTAATAATAATAGAATCAAGAAACCTAAACTTTAATGATCTAAACTTAAATTGGGCCTGTTATACTGACAGGCGTGGGGCAAAGTATGGGATGCACTTGGAGAATAATGGTAGGGAAGTTTGACACTTGTGATGGGACTGGACCTGATTCATTGTACATCTGAAACCCAACTATGAAGGACTTTGTAAATCACAATGTTTTCAAAAAGATTTATAAATATTATTTTCTAGGACAACTTAACTAGAGGTGAATAGTATATTAGGTGAAAAAGTGTTAAGGAGTAATGTTTATAATCACAACTATATTGATTAATGTAATACCTCAAATGTCATTTACACATTTATATTAAAACTAGGTACATGTCAGTTGTAGTCATTCACTAATTGCTATAGCTACATAATCTGTTAATAAAATTTTTTAAATCCTTAAATGATTATAAAATTAATGTTAGAAAAAGATAAATTATAAAGCCAACTGATTTTATTTAGTTTCCATATTTCCAACCATTAATTTTTGGAATCTGAGTAGGAGGATATATTTTATAAAAGAATACTTTTTAGTAAAAAGCAAATACAGTACTATTTAGTTTTTTTTACTGATTAATGATATTTTTGACATGTTACAAACTGCCTTCATCATTCAGTTCTGCAATACAATTTTACTTTTTTTTTTTTTTCGGTTTTTGGGCCACACCCGGTGACGCTCAGGGGTTACTCCTGGTTATTCGCTCAGAAGTCGCTCCTGGCAGGCACGGGGGACCATATGGGGAACCGCGGGATCGAACCGCGGTCCATCCTAGGTTAGCGCAGGCACCTTAGCTCCAGCGCCACCACCCGGCCCCTCTGCAATACAATTTTAAATAAAATGACCAATATGACTTGTAGTTTTGAAATTTCAAGTTTAATTTATGTTACTTAGGAAGAGTTTTCCTCATGTGTGGTTTAGATGTGCTCTGGTGTTTAATTTACATTTTATTATTTACTTCCTTCTAGTAAATGGAGGCTGGTCCACCTGGACGGAGTGGTCTATGTGTAATAGTCGCTGTGGCCGAGGATATCAGAAGCGCACAAGAACCTGCACCAACCCAGCACCACTCAATGGTGGTGCCTTCTGTGAAGGTCAGAGTGTGCACAAAATAACCTGTACCACATTATGTCCAGGTAAGTAGGCCAGTGCTCTCAATATGTCTCCTTGCATTCCTAAAATACATTTTAGGGACTAAAAAATATAACCCTTATTATTGACATCAACAACTGAAAAATAATATTTAATTCTATTATAAAGTCACTCCTAATGATGGCAAATCAAGTATCTTCCACCTGCTTTATTACTAAGACTGTAAAATAATATAAAATGAGAAATTAAATACTTTTGAATATAATTCAACTTTAGCTTTCAATAAAACAGCTGGAGTCAAGATATTACATTATATAATTTCAGATATTTGAGCTTCATTGAGAAGTACACTTTCAGGAATAGCAATAATTGATCTGCAGAGACCATAGGCACTATATAAAATGTTTTAGACTAAAGTATTTGACATTTGGTATTAGTTTCTGTATAAGACAAAAAAGATTTTTGAAATAAATGAAAAGAGAAAAGTTTGTGATGCATGACCAAAAGGATTTTGAAAGTCCTTTGTTTTCTGTACATGGTGGCCACTGAAATTTTGTGAATTATATGAAGAGATATCACATCTCTGCCTCTGATTATCTTTCCATTCCATCTCATATAATTCACTTTTTTTTTTTTTTTTTTTTTTGGTTTTTGGGCCATACCCGGTGATGCTCAGGGGTTACTCCTGGCTATTCGCTCAGAAGTCGCTCCCGGCAGGCACGGGGGACCATATGGGGAACCGGGGATTGAACCACAGTTCGTCCTAGGTTAGCGCAGGCAAGGCAGACACCTTACCTACAGCGCCACTGCCCAGCCCCATAATTCACTTCTTAGGTGAATTAAAGTCATATTTTCAGCAAAAACTCACTTAAACCATTTAAATGCGTGAATTTAATTAAATTTAATAAATTGAAAGGCTAAACCAATAATATAAAAAGTGTATAAATTTAGTGTATTCTATTGAATTAGCTATCATTAATTTCATTACTTAAACACAGTTTTTTCCTTTTTATTTCTGACCTATTCATCTTTAATAAAGCTTGTCTAGAGGTATTAAGTTAATTCACTCAAGAAAAAATATAATCTATACTTTATAATATTAAGTATTGATTTCTAAGTATCAATCTACCACTTTTTTGGGGGGGGGCCACACCCGTTTGATGCTCAGGGTTAGTCCTGGCTAAGCGCTCAGAAATTGCCCCTGACTTGGGGGGAACCATATGGGACACCAGGGGGATTGAACCGGGGTTCTTCCTTGGCTAGCGCTGCAAGGCAGACAACTTAACTCTAGCGCCACCTCGCCAGCCCCCAATGTACCACTTTCAACTGGAACTGAGGACATTTAATTATGGGACAAATATTGACACTATGCTAAACATAAATTTTTTTTTTTTTTGGTTTTTGGGTCACACCCAACAGTGCTCAGGCGTTAGTCCTGGCTGTCTGCTCAGAAATAGCTCCTGGCTGGCACAGGGGACCATATGGGACACCAGGATTCGAACCAACCACCTTTGATCCTGGATTGGCTGCTTGCAAGGCAAATGCTGCTGTGCTATCTCTCCGTGCCCTAAACATAAAATTTTAGTATTTTATCTTATACTGCTATATATATTATCTAGTTATTGACTAAAAACACACCAAGAACATTGAATTGAAATAGTTTGTGTACATAGGTAAGCAGACTCACACATATATACATACTCTGCCATGGTTTTAGTCAAAGCAAATTTCTTGGAGAAATGTATCCTGAATGATTTGAAATATTAAGTTGTCATTTTTAATGTAGGGATATTTACATCTTTATACTTACTACCCATACAGCCATATTTATTTATTTTGAATGTGATGCCATGCAATTTCTCAACTATGCAGATATATTTAATATAATAATGCATAGTTATTGATGCAATTTATACTGGTATAAAATATGGTAGTATTTTATATTGAATTTATAAGAAATATTGAAAAACATGATTAATGTAATATATATTTCAAAATAAAATTTGTCAATTAACTCATTTCAACATTTTAATCTGTTCATAAGAAGAATTTAAAGAATGTATTTTTTTTTTTTTTTTGGTTTTTGGGTCACACCCGGCAGCGCTCAGGGGTTACTCCTGGCTCCATGCTCAGAAATTGCTCCTGGCAGGCACGGGGGAAAATATGGGGCACCGGGATTCAAACCGATGACCTTTTGCATGAAAGGCAAATGCCTTACCTCCATGCTATCTCCCGGGTCCCTAAAGAATGTATTTTAAAGGGTGTTTTTAATATTAATTTTTATTTTGACCAAAGTGGATTACAAATCTTTCACAGTAATATTTTAGGCACATAGTGACATTGAATCAGAGACATTCCCACTACCAATGTTGCCCTCCCTACACCCCTGTTCCCAGCATGCATCCCATCTCCTCCTCCTTTACCCCCTGGGATACTTGTATAAGTGGTGCCCTCTGTGTCTAGCTTGTTGTGGATTGGGTATCAATTCTTTTGTCATAGACTTTAGATTTGTTTTGTAAGTCAGATCATTTTTATTTCTACTTAATTTACATACAACTGTTTGATCTTGGTACCCTCCATTATTTCCTCAATTTGTGAGGCAGAACAAGATGGTTCAAGTTATGTGGTTCTGTTTGAAGGAGAGAAAAAAATAAAATGGGGCAAAAATTAAACAAGCAAAAAATGGGAGAAGTCCTTCTAGAGGCTATATCAATTTAAGAGAAGAAAGGAAAAAGGGATGAAAAAATAACAACAATACAAAAAAGGCTCTCCTTTCACCACCCACAAATGTGGACTGTTGATTAATACCAAACTCAGCTCCAGAAGGATCCCCAGTGCAAGAACTCTATCTGAGCCCTTTCTGCTGCAAATCATTTCTCAAACTCATTACGACCAGAGTGTGTGATAGAAAATGTGCCCTAGATTCCCCTCCCCAACAAGAATATCTCAAAAGACAGTGGGAAAGTCTATATTTCCATTATAAGTTTAAGACCTATATAATTCTACCTCTTAACTTGTTTATCCCCAAATGTAAGGCAGTCTCTGCATTACTTTGTTCCCTTAATTACTTTTTAACTCACTTTTATTAATTTTTTTCTTTATATATATGTGAATACATATATTTTTTAATATTTTGGGATGATTGTCTCATTTTAAAGTATTTTGATTAAATTTATTAATCATAATTTTAAGACTTATGTTGTGTATTAAAATAGAGATATGTCAGTTGAGACTCATTAAACAGATATTAACAAGTCAGGCCACCAAAATATGAAAGTGAGAATTATTTTTAAAAGTGTATGGTGAAATATAAATATGTAATGTATAAATAATGGGGAAAGCAAATAAATAAAAATATTTTATTTAAGAAAGCATTTCAGAATAAAAATGAGTTTGTAAAATATAGACAAAAGATAGATAGATGGATGGATGGATAGATGATAGAATATTAGATTGAGCAGATAGATAGATAATTGATACATAGATAATAATTAGGATAGAAAGGCAAGGAGTGGATAAGTGAATGAGTGTATGGACAGATTCTTTCCCCACTTGAGTCACTTCTTACAACTTGCACACAGGTTAGACTACAACATGAATATATGAAAAAAAGGAAACTTTGGGGCCTGGGAGGTAAGGTGTTTGCCTTTCATGCAAAAGGTCATCGGTTAGAATCCCAGTGCCCCATATGGTCCCCCGTGCCTGCCAGGAGCAATTTCTGAGCACAAAGCCAGGAGTAACCCCTGAGCACTGCCGGGTGTGACCCAAAAACCAAAAAAAAGAAAAGAAAAAAGGAAACTTTAATCTAAAACATGCCCTCTGATTTTCAACATGAAGTCCATAATAGAAAAAGAGCACAGAACCATGATGCACTTTGCTAAAGTCCTGGATAAGTGTGTGGTTTAATATGTCTCTAATTCCCTGTAGCTTTGTCCAGGGAGAAAATAAACACACACATAGGGATATTCATAAGATCAGATGAGTATCGAGCATGCTCCTTACCATAGTTTAAACACAGTAGGACTCCTTCATGGGACACTCTTGGTTGTAGTATTTTTGTGATGATTTTTATCTGGTATCGAGCAGCTGTTACAGACTTACCTGATTCTGATTCTTTTCGTGGCAGTGGATGGCAGGTGGACTTCCTGGAGCAAGTGGTCTACTTGTGGGACTGAGTGCACGCACTGGCGCAGGAGGGAATGCATGGCACCAGCCCCCAAGAATGGAGGCAAGGACTGTGATGGCCTCGTCCTACAATCCAAGAATTGCACTGATGGCCTTTGTATGCAGAGTAAGTCAGTCTGAGTGCATGGCAGAGGAAAACTTGAAACATAACAATTTAGATTTTTTTCTTTTTTCTTTTGTTTTTTTATCATCAGGGAGATGCAAGTCAGAACAACTATGAGGTACCATCTTATGCCTTAGAGACTGGTGCACTTTACAAAGAATGAGAACAAGCAGTGCTGGCAGGAATGTGGAGAGAAAGCCTAGGATGTGGCTTTCACAGGTTCCATGCATGAGATCCCATGTGATACCCATGTATGAATTGAGAATGTATAATTGTTCTGAAATCTGGGACCAGAATTATATTACTCTGGATCAAATAATGTGCTATCTTTGAGCGTTTATGTTGACATTTCTCATAACATATTAAACAGAAGCTAAATATATTTGTATAGAATAACGTATATAGTCATCAGTTTAAAATAGTTTTATTTACATTTAAGAAACTCTACTTATCTACAGTGGTTCTCCATACAGGCTATACATAAACTGAAACATAGAGATTTTAATTAAAAAAAGAAATAAATTTTAATTAAAATAAGCTTGTCAAAATTAGCTCTCTTCCTCCCTACAATTTCATTTAGCTTTAAATTAGAATTACAAACACCTACAGTCAATAAATTCTTCTATCTGCCTATATATATATATATATAAATTTATATATATAAATTCTTCTATCTGCCTATATATATATATAAATTTATATATATAAATTCTTCTATCTGCCTAATATCATTTAGAGTATATATATATAGTATTACAAACACCTACAGTCAATAAATTCTTCTATCTGTCTATATATATAAATTTATATATATAAATTCTTCTATCTGCCTATATATCATTTAGAGTATATATATATATCTATATAGTATATATATATCATATAGAGTATATATATATATATATATAAATGATCAGAAAGTAGTAGTTTGCCCTACAAAGGTTTTCCTCAGAGATAAATATCCTCAATGATAATGTGATTGTATGTAATTATAGTATTTTTAAAGGAAATCTATAGTTTCTATTTATTAGTCAGCTGAATGTTTTTGGTAGTGCTGCAGCCAAAGTCTGTGATAAAATAACATTAACCTCAGCTCTTATTAATTAATTAATTAATTAATGTATATGTTTATTGAGGTTTCTAAGCCACATTCAGAGACATTCAGGGATTACTCCTAACTGCACTACTCCTAGTAGGCTTGGGGGACTATGTACAAAGCAAATGCCCTCCAATTGGCAGGCTCCTGCAACATCTCTTATTTTTGAAGACAAAGAGTCATACAAGTGATATTATGGAATTTCCAGGATATATATATATATATATATATATATATATATATATATATATATATATATATATATATATATATATATATATAAGTTCTATGTTAAGAAAAATATAGATACACATTCACAAGAAATTGAGGCAGACAAAAAAGACTGGCAATGGGCTCCTCTTTGACTCAAAAGAACCATTTACACACCAGGTCAGTGTGCTAAATGGAAAGAGAAACACAAAGATGAGGTTCTCCCAGCCATTCCAGCCCAACCACACAGTTCCAAGAAATTAAAGCAGACAGAAAACTTACAGCAGGCTGTTTTTCAATCAGAAGAGCTGTTTTTCACACACATATTCCCCAGAACAATGTGCCTTAAGAAGAGCACAGTACGTCACTGTGCTCTGTAGTTACACTTTTTTTAGTCAATGAGCATAAAAACATCAGTACACTTCAATGGTTACAATGGGCAAGCAACACACAACCCAGTCATGCTTATGAAATAAAGATTATAGTTCTAAAGACCCAACTAGTATCAGCCACATATATAACCTCTCTGATAAGGAGTTTAGAACAGAAATGTTGAAGATGTATAAAGAACACACACAAAAAAACCCTACAAAATGGAGAGCCAATAAGAATCAAGAGATTAGAGTAGACATGAGAATACTTCAAATAGAAATAACAAAACTGAAAATAAATGAAATAAACTGAAATAAATGAAAGACTCTCTGAAACATATCACCAGGAGAGTAACAGCTGCTGAGGAAAGCATCAGTAAACTCAAAGATTAGCTGCATAGCACCTCTGTATAAATAGCACAGGTGTGCAGTTTCAGCAGAGAAATGTCTGCTATGGACAAGAACTGGGTATTGAAAGAAAATAAGGCAATCTACTTGACTCCTCTTGACTAACAATATTACAAACCACAAGTCTAAAAGAGAGAGAGAGAGAGAAAGAGAGAGAGAGAGAGAGAAGTGGGGAAAGGACACTGGGGAGGATGGGAGGGAAATTGGGATATTGGTGGTGGAAATGTTCACTGGTGAAGGGTGTACACATTGTCTGATTGAAACTCAACCATGAACAACTTTGTAACTATGGAAAATACTGCATTATAAACATTCTTGTAACCATAGTTTCGAATAAATTAATATTAAATATAATGAATATTATAAAAATAAAAAATATATAGATTTAGAAAAAACATCCAGAAATTTTTTCAGTTGACAATTTCAAACTTTAATTTAGGGCCTGGCAGCTCACCCCATTTCAATCTCTGATCCCCTGAGCATTAATGGGTGAATTCAGAGCACTTTCTAGGTCTGACCTCAGAGGTCCTGATGCTCAACCACGGTAATCAAGTTAAATTAGAACACCAGGGTCAGAGCAAAAGTGTGCCCTCAATCCCTGGTATTATATGCTAGACCCTGATGCCAAGAATCACCACAAGGGGGAGGCACCAGTTCTCATGGACTCCTTACACTACTCAAAAATAGCCCCCAAAAAGAATTTAGTGTCTTACTTTGAATATGTATACGTTATGCATTAATGACTATTTATTCATTAGTACATCTGTACTGCCATATCATAAAATAAAACTAGTATACTTATCATAGAAGTGGGTATTGGTATAAACTCAGAGATTATTCGAAATTGTATGTAAATTATTCTGATCTCAATATAGGTATAGTTCTAGGTTAAAGAGATTCAGAGTTTATAAATGGAAGTCTGTATAAGTCAGAGTCACTTGCATAATGCATTTTATTTGAAAACTTAAATTTTTCCAGAGAGAATTAAAGAATTGAAACACATAGCAATTATTAAATAATACCTATTTACTACTTCTTTCAAATCAATATGCAGGCCAATTTTCTTCCTTAGCC
>PVKC010053534.1:0-10113 GCA_004027635.1 Crocidura indochinensis | reverse complement strand
CAACCTTCCTGAGTATAAAGTTTGCATTATCTGATATTAGTATGGCCACTCCAGCTTTTTTATGGGTGTTGTTTGCTTGGATAATTTTTCTCCAGCCTTTTATTTTGAGTCTATGTTTGTTCTGACTATTCATGTGCGTTTCTTGTAGACAGCAGAAAGTTCGGTTGAGTTTTTGATCCATTTAGCCACTCTGTGTCTCTTAACTGGTGCATTTAGTCCATTGTCATTGAGAGAAAGAATTGTCCTGGGATTTTATTCCATCTTTATATCGAAATTTGGTGTGTCTTTTGGTTAATCTTGTCTTAAATTAGGTCTTTCAGTTTTTCTCTTAAGAGTGATTTTGAGTCTGTAAAGATTCTGAGCTGTTTTTTGTCTGCGAAATCATGTATTCTTCCATCAAACCGGAAAGTGAGTTTTGCTGAGTACAGTATTCTAGGTGAAGCATTCATTTCATTCAGTCTTGACACAATATCCCACCACTGCTTTCTGGCCTTGAGTGTTTCTGGTGACAGGTGTGCTGTAAATCTCAAGTATGCTCCCTTGAATGTCAATTCCCTTTTTGATCTTGCTGTTTGCAGAATTATGTCTCTATCTGTGGGATTCATCATTGTGACTAGAACGTGTCTTGGGTTATTTTTTCTGGGATCTCTTTTGGTTGGTACTCTTCGGCATGCAGGATTTGATAACATATATTCTTTAGCTCTGGAAGTTTCTCTTTAATGATGTTCTTGACCGTTGTTTCTTCCTGGAAATTTTCTTCCTGAGTCTCTGGGACTCCAATGATTCTTAAGTTGTTTCTGTTGATCTTATCATAGACTTCTATTTTCATCTGTTCCCATTCTTTGACTATTTTTCCATTGTCTGTTTGTTTGTTTTAAGTTTTTTTTTCCAATCTCTCCCGCTGTATGGAGTTGTTATTTATCTCATCTTCCACAGTACCAATTCTATTCTCAGCCACTTCTACCCTGGTGTTGAGCTTATCCATTTTGTCATTCAATTCATTTACTGAGTTTTTCAGGCCTGTTAGTTGACATGTTATTTCAGTTTGGAGTTTTGTGATTTCTGTTTTCATATTTTCTTGGTTCTTATGAGTGTTCTGTTCAACTCTATCCATGGTTTCTTTGAGTTCTTTGAGCATCTTCCATATTGCTTTTCTAAAATTCTTATATGAGAGATTGATTAGTTCGTTGGTCATTATCTGGTCATCAGAATTGTCATCTTTTTCTCTATGTCTGATGCTGACCTGCATTATTTGGCCATTGTCACACTTGTATTGTGTGTTTTTCTATGTGTTGTGGTGGTATTCATTGGTTATTTGATGTACGTGGCCTCACATCTCTGGCTTCGCCCTTTCTGGATGGGTAGATTTGCCTACAGGGGAGTGGAGTCCTCTGTAGATGAAACCTCACACAGAATCAAATCTTAGGCCCGGCCACGCAGCAGAGAAGACAGTCCAAATAGAAATGCTGAGCTTCAATGATCCAGCACAGTCCTTAGTGTGATTTTTTTCTTCTTGTTGCAATGGTGTTCCTCCCTTAGAAAGAGCACACAGCTGCGTAGCGAAGTGGAGCAGCCATGCTCTTCTGGTCCTCTTTTTGGCCCACTCCCAAGAGGTTCAGACAACAGGACAGGAGAGAGCAACACAAAGACAGCACTCACAGGTTTTCTTTTTTTCCCGCAGTCAGACCCCATTGGGCATGTGTAGATTCATAGAAATCCCCAGCCTCAATTAAATTTAATGCAAAAATATAAATTAAACTTTCATTTTCATGTAGCATTGGTATATAGTTAAATGAAAATATACTAATATCATTTCTGTGAATATCTTTGACTAAAATAAAATAAAATAAGTTTAATTTTAAGTCTCAGAAAAAGAGCATATTAATGCATTCCAACTTGATTTTCTTAGAATAGCAATGAAATGCCAACATAAAATTCTTTCTGCATTATATTAAATTTAGAATATCAGACAACTATCACATTAGAGTTAGATTTATTATATCATAGTTTTGAACAATACATAGTTGATCATTCTATTTAAGTAATATTACCATTATAGTTGATTTTCAAATCAGAAGAGAATTGTAATTCTCAATATATAATTATAGTAATGACACTGATCACTTAGATACATTTTCTTTAGTTAGAATATCTCACAAGAGTTTTTCTCCAGCAACCTCAACTTCTATAAAGGAAAACAAGGACAAACACAACTAGAAACACTAGCTATGAACTAGAAAACAAAGGTAAATCATTACTCTTCCATGGCAGTTTTGTGCTGAACTTTTAAGAAAATGTTTCAATGCCATTACTGTAAAATTTCTCCACTAACTCAGCATTGTCAAAAGTGCAATAGCTAGATAAATGCCATATCTACCTTCCAATATTTTAGAAAACAAAAAAATTTTAATCAACCACTGGGGAGCTCAACCCTTATAAATTCCCCCGAGGAGACAGAAAGTATTTCAGTAGAGCAATTCTAATGCCTGTGGCAGTCAAAGGGTTTCGGTATGTTAAACTCAATTGCAATTTTCATTGAGTGCGAAGAGGGATGTTCTGGAATGCTTAATGAGGCAATATCTAGCTACTAAAAGGTACAGATTCTGTTGTTTCTTTCTGCATTCATTTTACCTGGAATAGTCTTTCTCATGTCCTAGGGTTTTAAACTCATGAAACATAAAGAGCATCTGTTGTTTAGCACTTAACAGACTGTACATGTACAGATAGCATTGAAAATAAGAGAAACAGAAACCAATGGGTGATATATTTCACATTGTTTTGTTGTAAAATGGTCTTGAACTTATAATGGCAGCTTATTTGAGAATGCATGAATTTATTTGATATTTTAAGATAATGTATCCTCTTTAACAATAGGACATTACTCATTACAAAGACTCATACTTTTAAAAAATCACTGATCTTTAACTGATAATTAAAATAGAATGAGAAATTTCTGTTTTTAATTATTTTTCATGTATATTAGGTAAATTACAAAATTTATTATTGGAATTTGAAATTCAATATAAAATATTTGTAGAGACATCTTACATACTATTTTATTTACCAAATGAATCAAAATTTTAGTTTTTTGGTTTTTGGGCCAGACATAGTGGCATTTAGAGGTGCAATAATTTTTTTAAAATAATTAATCCGTATCATTTTCTACTCACGTTTTTATATGTGTAATTTTCACAATCACACCTAAGCCTAATTTATAATGTAAAGGTACAGGGTCAAACAGGGTCAATTGTACAGAATATGGTGAGAATTACAAAACAATGCACCAGAGTTAAGTTTTCAGAGCCAGAGAGATTTAAGTAGTTTTTATTGCCACATTCACAAGGGTTTTTGCTTGCTTGTCATTTGCCTACTTCTACTTTTGTGTAGTGACCAAGTTCTATTCATCTCTTTTGGTCTGTTTTTTTAATTATATTTGTTTTGAGGGCACCATAATTTAATACACACACCAGGTGTGGCCCCAAAACTAACTGTGTGATATGCCTTTTTAGATTTAATACTATCTTATGTTCATTCCAGGAAATCTCATTATTACTCTCCTACTTTCCCACATTTGATTTTTATTTTAAGTTTTTTATTAGTTCCCAGTGGAGTTTCTTTGCCTTTTTTACAGAAGTCCATTTAGTATTTATCTCAGAGTTGGTTTGATGGATTATAATTCCTTTGTATATCATTTATCTGAAAATCCTTATATTAGTGATTGAATAGGAGTGATAACTTACTTGCACAAAGTTTTCTTAGTTAAAAATTATATCAATATCATTGACATTATCCTATTTTTTTTGAACTTTAGCTTAAGTTGACAAATCTGGTATAAATTTAATGCAGGTTTTCTTATGTGTGAAATTTTGCTTTTTTTCTTGCTACATTGGTATTATATTTAGCATTTCTTCTAAAGCTAGTTTGATAGTCTGGAAATCATTTTCTCCTTAGACTAGAAAAGCTTTCAGCTAATATTTCTCTAACCAATACATGTACCTTTAGTGCTTTCCATCTGGAACCATTATGATACAAATGCTCCTCTTGAATTTGTCTCTGAAAAGTCAGGTTTTATCCATCCCTTAAATGTCATATTTTCCTCTTCTATTATGGTATTTTGATAGTATTTTCTTATCACAAGTTCACTTATTTTTTACCAGAATCTTCAAGCCTTCTATTTATCCTATCATTATTATTTTCATTATAATTATTATTATAATTAGCTTTTAAAATATCTCAAAATATTTACTGTAGGGCTTAAGAGATAATTCAGGCCTTAATTTACTTGACTTGCATGTGGCCAGCCCTGGTTCAACAACTGGCACAACATATGATTCCCTGTACACTACTAGGAGTGATTTCTAAGCTAAGCAAAGCTACTGGAGCAAGCCCCCTAATACTGCTTGTTAAAACTACCTTACACCTCCCATGGAAAAAAAGATCTTTAGATTGTTTTAATGTCCCCCCAATGCATTATCAACTATTTTCAAACATATAGAATTCTATTTCTTTTCAGCACTCGGTTCTTGACCCAAATGATCATTTCTAAATATTATTGTCATAGGGGCCTGAGTGATAGCACAATGGTAGGGTGTTTGCCTTGCACTTGGCTGACCCAAGATGGACCTGGGTTTGATTTCAGTGTCCCTTGAGCCTGGAGCAATTTCTGAGCACATAGCCAGGAGTAACCCCTGAGTGTCACCAGGTGTGGCCCCAAAACTAAATATTATTGTAATAATAATCCATACTCTGTTCTAACTGCACTCCCTCCCACCCTCTTTGCAACAAGCTTCTTACCAATGCTCAGTCCTCCTGATCCCCATGCTTTTGAAGGGATGTGTATTAGCACAATCCATGACTGAAAGCAAATAATCAACAAATTTTTTTTTTTTTGGTTTTTGGGCCACACCCAGTGACGCTCAGGGGTTACTCCTGGCTATGTGCTCAGAAGTCGCCCCTGGCTGGCCTGGGGGACCATATAGGGCACGGGGGATCGAACCGAGGTCCTTCCAAGGCTAGCGCGGTAAGGCAGGCACCTTACCTTCAGCGCCACCACCCGGCCCCATGACTGAAAGCAAATAATCAACAAATTTGTAACTGTCTCTCATGATGATTTAATTACAAAAATAAAATAATTTAAAGTTATTATTTTTCCTTTGGTTGTTAAAAAAGAAAGAACCACCAAAACACAAGACTAAACAATGCCACAGAGTTCACAATTGCTGGCGCTTTTGCAGTGACTTTGCAGTGACTTTGATGTCCAAAGAACTTGACCAAACCAGATATTTTTTTTGTTTGTTTGTTTTGGGGCCACACCCTTTAGATGCTCAGGGGTTACTCCTGGCTAAGTACTCAGAAATCGCCCCTGGCTTGGGGGGATCATATGGGACGCCGGGGGATCGAACCACAGTCCTTCCTTGGCTAGCGCTTGCAAGGCAGACACCTTACCTCTAGCGCCACCTCACCGGCCCCAAAACCAGGTATTTTTTGTACCTGTTGGGAGATTTGTGTTTGGTATACATACCTACAACTTATTGCTAGAGTTCAGCAAAGGTGATCAGCATCTTTTAGTGCCCTTTTGTGTTTTGAAAGGTCTGTGATCTTAAGATTAAGTGGCTTTGTACTTCTGTATAGAAGCCTTAGATGTGCCAGTATAACTGTAAACCATGTTCGTGCACATAAATGCCAGGGATCAAACCCAGATCCAAACCTGGATCAGCAACGTGCAAGGCAACCACTGTGCTATCAATCTGATCTCTATGACAATAATATTTAAAAATGATCATTTGGGTCAAGAACTGAGTGCTGAAAGGAGATAGATTTCTATATGTCGTTACAATTGCCTTGTGTTAAGGCTGTGTCATGTCAGCATATGTTTTGTGGGTTTTTGGTTTACAAATTTTAATTTCAGAGGGGTTCCTTTTTGTCAAGACCCCAAGTTCTAAAAGACAATAATAAGATATTTGAACTTGGTCCAATAGACTGTAATTCTGTAACGCAAATTCTTTCAGTCCTGGGAACAAGGTCTCAAGTGTCAAAAGGTTCTGAGCACCAATGTTGCATTGAAAAGGATTGTCAGAAACTTGCATTCTCAAATTACCCTGCTTTGATCACACAGGTCTGTTTGTGATAGGTGATTTGTATTGTGCAAGCTGACAGTTCAAGAAGTGGCTAGGGCCTGATTACAGAGCCTGTTTTGTAGGATTGAATAGCAGGAAAGTAGACTCAGATATCTAATTACTAACAGGCCATACTTGGGAGTCATGAATAGCTTTCCAACATTTGTGAATAAGATGACATGTGTTTATTTGTTAAATACAAACTGCTTTCAGATTGTTAAGTTATTGACTTGGAATAGGTAGTGCTCATTTCAGGATACCTTTCTCCAGAACAATTGTAAGAATGTCTGAAGCTGATTCTGTGACCTATGTACTACTAAAGTTTCTTTCTTTCTTTTTTTTTTTTTTGATGCTGTGTTGTGAAAATAAGATTGAAGAGTTGGACAATTGGGATATTGCAGCAACTCCCCCCATTTCTCAAGGCAGTATTCTGAAATGTAGATCTCTTTGGGTTAATTTTTTCATAGCTAGATTGAACCTTTAGTATTGCAGCTTATTCTACCAAAGTTTACTAGATTGGTGGGAAATTCAGACACTTCCAAACACTGACTCTGTTTCCTCTTTAAGGATTTTTCTTTATCTTGAGTCATGGGACCTCAGGCTAGATTTTTTTTATCATACCATAATTTATTTAAACATAGATGAAATATCTAGAAAATTTTAACAAAAAACACCTATTCTATTAT
Organism: Crocidura indochinensis; assembly: GCA_004027635.1. Taxonomy (NCBI): domain Eukaryota; kingdom Metazoa; phylum Chordata; class Mammalia; order Eulipotyphla; family Soricidae; genus Crocidura; species Crocidura indochinensis. Next base: position 3,311 of record PVKC010053534.1, on the reverse strand, counting down.
CTTAATCTTATTTTTAGAGTTTATATCCTTTGTTACATTCATCAAACCATGTATTTTTCATTACCTTTCAGTATCTTTATAAATTATTTAGAAATTTTTCTTCTCCATTTTACCTGTTTTGCTTTTATTTCATTCAAGTTTAGCATTTTAAAGTTTAGAATCTTAAAAACAATCTTTCATACTGAACAGAAACTACTCAGATGTATAAGATAAATGTCTATATTGGATGCATAGCTACTTCAGTCATATTGTAACAATGGAATTATATAGTTGATTAAGTAATTTCTGTTGTTCTCCTGGTTTTATAACTTGTGTCTGGTACATCTCAACTTATACAAGTTACAAGAAAAATTGGAGGCATAGAATTGGAGGAATAGGGGGCTGAAGAGATAGCATGGAGGTAGGGCATTTGCCTTGCATGCAGAAGGACAGTGGTTCGAATCCTGGCATCCCATATGGTGCCCTGAGCCTGCCAGGAGTGATTTCTATGTGTAGAGCCACAAGTAACCCCTGAGCACTGCTGGGTGTGACCCTAACACAAAACAAACAAACAAACAGAATTGGAAGAATAGATTTAATTTTTTTAGTTATTAAGTCTAATAAAATTGAAGCACACATTTTCCAAATTTATGTGGTTTCTTATAAATATCTGAGTTTTTGATAAGGAGCTAATTGTTTTACAAGCATAGCTATATATTTATATTTATAAGTGTAGTTGTTAAATTTATACATTTTGCCAAATATGTCTATGGAAAATGTAAAATAAAATGGTTATTAATTAAATAGAGATAAATTTTGATAGAGTAGTAGACAACCAACCAGATTACAATAGCTTCTTTAAAAACATGTGGACTTGCTGATGTTTTAATAAATAACTGAGTTTTAGCACTATAAGGCTGTAGGAGTTTTAAATTTTCCCTAAGGCCATATCAAATAAATCTAACACTGATCTTTTTCAAAACCCCATTTAACAATAATCACTAGTATTGAGTCATCAGTAGCAAAGAATTAAATTTCATTTTGATGGTAAGTCCTTGTGAAGGAATTTACTAAAAAGTGGTAACCTTCAAAATACTTATTATCTCACAAACATACTCAGATATAGCAACTTTTAACATGTATTTATTACTTTCCATGAGATTTACATAACACAATTTTGTTATTAATTTTCAAATAATTACATGAGGAATAAAATTTTTAACATTTTTATGGGCAGAAAATATGGTAAGTGGGAAAAAGGATAAACACAGGATGATCTCACCTATCTGTGCTATGTAGAATAAGATGATGAGGGCATACAATGCAGTAAAAGAGGAATTTCTAAATCTTCTCTTGACTCCAGAATATAGAGAAGATGACTGAAGTAAAAAGGGGGAGAGTAAGCTAAGGGATGAGTAGTATAGTCTGGGATTACAGGGTACAAGAGCTTTGGACTTATGTATAGAGTAATGCTATAGTTTACAGACTCAACAACCCTAAAAACATGAGATAAAGGATAACAACTAAACTTAAAATGTGCCTGTCAAGGTGAAAGACAATCTTGGAGTATGGGAGGGTACTTGGGAAATGGATGCTAGAAATTGAATGTTGATCAAATAGTGTAAATATTAAACTCAACTATCAATAACTTTATCAATCACAATTATTTAATGTAGAATAAATTAACAGAATTATTTTTTATTTAATGTTCTCAAGATAATGTGATTTACAAGTGTTCTGGTTTTTGCTTTAATAGTGAAAAATTATTATAAAATTATTATAAAAGTGAATTATATTATAAAAGTCTAGAACCTTAACATTAATGCTATTTTCTATTCATGGTTTTGGATAGCAGTTTTAATGAAGAGGGGTCATCAGGATGAGATCCTATCATAGGATTTTTGAAGAAATTAAGCAGCCTGAGTTGACTAAACACTGCCATGCTGCTGGCCATCAAAATTCATCTCTATGGAGTGAGGAGAAAGAAGAGGTTGACTGAAAGTACCATAAGGGCATTGATGAAAAGTCTTTGGTATAATGATGGTCGTGTGTTGAGGGAACTGTGTGTACCTAATCATAAATGTCCACACAATTGTAAGCATATGACCTATACTATAAAACGATTAAATGAACAGTGGTGGATGGTGGTGGATGCTTTGTAGATAATGCAATAATTTTGTACTTCAAAACTTATACACATTAACATTACTCTGAAAATGGTATTTAAATTATAATAAAAGTAAAGAATAAACATTTAATGCTATGCATGTATATTCACAACTTCATTAAAGATGAGTACACATTCATATCTCCTTTAATGTGTTATAAAAATAAGTACAAGACAATTCGATAGCATACAAAGATAAGGAGATATTTTTGAGGTAAAGTTTACAAAAAGAACTAAATACTGAAATGTGATTTCTTTGTTGCCAGTAAAAGAATAAAAATAAGTTCAATGGGATAAAAGGCAAGAGATGTCACAGAAAGAATTTTAGAAATATATTTAATTGCCAACTGTTTTTCTGAAAAAAAGATAAAGGGCAACAGATCAATAATGATATAAACAAAATACTTTAAAATTAAAATCATTAGGGGCCAGGAAGGTGGTGCTAGTGGTAAGTTATCTTAAGTGCTAACGTAGGACAGACCGCAGTTCAATCCCCCTGCATCCCATATGGTCCCTCCAAGCCAACAGCAATTTCTGAGCGCATAGCCAGGAGTAACCCCTGAGCGTCAAACGGGTGTGACCCAAAAACGAAAAAAAAATTGAAATCATTAAAATGAGATAGTTGAATAGGTATTATCTGGGGATAGAAAAGAATATTGGTTTTGCTAATGAAGAGAAGAGAAAGAAAACTAAACAGAGAACATTTAATTATATTCTGGAAAATATAACTATGCCGCATATTTTTTATAAATAAAATTTATCTATAAATAAAAATGTTTTTAAAAGTTGAACTATAATGAACTAAAACATTTTATCACACATAATTTTTTAGTCTAAAATAAAACTGCATGTAGACATATTGATAATTTTAGGGGTAGATAAAATGACTAGCATTTGAGAATTCTTGAATTTGATCGCTCTTATTCAGACCCTATTGATTTTTCTGGATAAGACGGGGTGGACTTCGTAATTTCTGTGCATTGTCAATCAAATAACTGAACATTAATACAAAGAAATGTAATTAATGATGATTAGGAATTAATGACATCTCAGTATCAAACTGAGTATTAAAATAGCAGTCACGTTTCCCTAATTTGGGCATAAGGTAGAATTGTTAAGTCTAAATAATAGATTAGGATTGTTTAAAATAATTATTTTAATATGC
>PVKC010053533.1:0-10116 GCA_004027635.1 Crocidura indochinensis | reverse complement strand
AGAAAGAAAGAAAGAAAGAAAGAAAGGAGAGAGAAAGAAAGAAAGAAAGGAGAGAAAGAGAAAGAAAGAAAGGAAAGAAAGAAAGGAGAGAAAGAGAGAGAAAGAGAAAGAAAGAGAGAGAAAGAAAAGGCATTTCTTAAATCAAAGGATATAGGGGTCGGGCGGTGGCGCTGGAGGTAAGGTGCCTGCCTTACCGCGCTAGCCTTGGACGGACCACGGTTCGATCCCCCGTGCCCCATATGGTCCCCCAGGTCAAGGGCGACTTCTGAGCGCATAGCCAGGAGTAACCCCTGAGCGTCCCTGGGTGTGGCCCAAAAACCAAAAAAAAAAAAAAAAAAAAAAAAAAAAAAAAAAAAAAATCAAAGGATACAGGAAAATCAGAGCAAAACTCACAATTTAGCTCTTTCATTTCACAATATAAGATATATACAGTACTAAGATATATTCCTAGATAAATAATTGTTTGTTTTGGAGCCACACCTGGCCAAACCTGGTAGCTGGGGACCATATGCAGAGCCAGAATTTGAATGGGTGACATACAATAGATATAAGCTAGGCAAATGACTTGATTTTTGTATTATTAGTTACCTGTGTTTTTGTGTGTATGTTTTGGGTCACATTTGGCCATGATCAAGGGTGATTTCTGCTCTAAGCTCAGAATTACTCTTGGCGGGACTGGGGGACCATATGGGATACAAGGGACCAAACGCAGGTCAATGTGTACAAGGCAAGCACCTTACCCACTGTACTACTGAGCAGGTCCCTAGATTTTTTAAATGATGGTTTTTCTGGTTTAAGACTTCCCTGAACCCTGCCACCTTTTGAACAAAACATACTTTTATTCTTATTGAAAAACATAAGAGACTACCTGTCAAAGGAAACAGAAGACTTCATTTTCTTCATTGGGCCTAGCAAAACCTAATCAAACACAATATGCCTACAGAACTGGTGTCACGGTGTCCAAAACTATAGTATTGGGGCTGGAGATATAGCACAGTGGTACAGTGTTTGCCTAGCACGAAACTGATCCAGAACAGATGGTGGTTCAAAACCCTGATATCCCATATGGTCCTCTGTGCCTGCCAGGAGCTATTTCTGAGCACAGTCAGGAGTAATCAATTCCTTAGCGCAGCTGGGTGTGACCCAAATACCCACCCCCCAAAATAACTATAGTGTCATCACTAAAGGGGTAGGAAGTATGAACAATCTTGGGACCAGGGATATAGTTTAACAAGTATGGTGCTTGCCTTGTACATGGCTGACCTAAATTCAGCCCCAGCACCCATATAGTGTGTCCTGAGCTCCACCATGAATGATACTTGAGTGCAGAGCTAGAAGCAAGCCGTGGGTTCAACTTGGTATGGTTAAAATAAGAAACAGTGCCAGGGGCTGGGCGGTGGGGCTGGAGGTAAGGTGCCTGCCTTGCCTGCGCTAACCTAGGACAGACTGCGGTTCACTAACCTAGGACAGACTGCGGTTCGATCCCCCAGTTCCCCATATGGTCCCCCGTGCCTGCCAGGAGCGACTTCTGAGCGAATAGCCAGAAGTAACCCCTGAGCGTCACCGGGTGTGGCCCAAAAACCAAAAAAAAAAAAAAGGTTCGCAGATGGAGGTAGGGAGGACGAGGTCTTCTCAAAAATCTAAAGCTGTTTGTAGTTTCCTTTTACAATGTTTTTCTGTGATGGGTATTCCATATTCTATAAAAACTGACAATGGACCAGCCTATGTTAGCAAAACTTTTGAATTTTTTTGCAAAGAACGGCAGATAAAACAAAGAAACAGTGCCATCTTTTCAAAATTTAATTTCAATTATGCTAAAATTAGAAGTTTAGCAAATATAAAATATTACTCTGAATTCCAAATCTAAATGAATACTACTGAAGAGTAATGCTAATATTAAAAGTTAATGCAAATATAGGGCTGGAGCAATGGCGCAAGCGGTAGGGCGTTTACCATGCGTGCGCTAACGTAGGACAGACTGCATTTCGACCCCCAGTGCATCCCACATGGTCCCCCAAGCCAGGAGTGATTTCTGAGCGCATAGCCAGGAGTAACCTGAGCATCACTGGGTGTGCCCCCAAAGTTTATGCAAATTAACTAATTCTACATATATATCTAAATTCTACCAAAAAATACAGACTATTAGCTGTAACAGTCAGATTAAACTATAAAAACTGGGCCAGAGAGATAGCACAGTGGTAGTGTTTGCCTTGCATGCAGAAGGATGGTGGTTCAAATCCCGGCATTCTATATGGTCCCCCAGCCTGCTAGGGATAATTTCTGAGCATAGAGGCAGGAGTAGTCCCTGAGCGCTGTTGGGTGTGACCAGCCCCACCCCCCACCCCACCCCCCTGCCCCGGGCAAAAAAAAAAAAACCCCGATAAAAACCACTGTGGAGGGGCCGGAGAGATAGCATGAATGTAGGGCATTTGCCTTGCATGCAGAAGGATGGTGATTCGAATCCCGGCCTGCCAGGAGTGACTTCTGAACGTAGAGCCAGGAGTAACCCCTGAGTGCTGGCAGGTGTGACCCAAAAACCAAAAACAAACAAACAAAAACAAACAAACAAAAAGATTAGCTTTGAGAAACAATTCTGGTCATATAATTAATAGGTAGCAATAGTCAAACGACAGTGTGAAGAGTGCTGAAGAACCAGCTATAGTCTATTTATTTCCAGACTGTGTAGTCAAATCCTCAGGTTCTTTAAATGTTGCAAAAACATCATCTTGAGGCCAAAGCAATAGCACAATGGGTAAGGCATTTTTGCTTGTATACAGCTAACCAGAGCTCAAGTCCCAGTATCCCATACGGCTTACCAGGAGTAATTTCTAAGCACAGAGCCAGGAGTAACCCTAGAGAGCTGTCAGGTGAAGCCCAAAACCAAAAACCAAAAAAAAAAAAAAAAAAAAAGGCATCTTACCTTTCTGGAGATTGAAGAAACATTCAAACCAAATCTTTGCGCTCTTTCCTTTAACTTATCCAGATTAACCTACACAAATATGAGGGAAGGGGAAAAATTATTAAAAACTAAAGAAAAAGGCTGGAGAGATAGCACAGTGGGTAGTGTTTGCCTTGCACGTGGCCAATACAGGTTTGATCCTCAGCTTTCCATATGTTCCCTGAGCCTGCCAAAAGTTAATTTATGAGCGCAGTAGCCCCTGACTACCACTGGGGTAGCCAAAAAACAAAACTGGGGGACGGAGAGATAGTATGGAGGTAAAGCATGTGCCTGGCATGTAGGATGGTGGTTCAAATCCCGGCATTCCCATATGGTCCCCCCGAGCCTGCCAGGAGTGATTTCTGAGCCTAGAGTCAGGAGTAACCCCTGAGTGTTGCGGAGTGAAAACCCAGGGGCTGGAGAGATAGCATGGAAGTAAGGTGTCTGCCTATCATGCAGAATGTCACTGGTTCGAATCCCGGCCTCCCATATGGTCCCCCAAGCCTGCCAGGAGTGATTTCTGAACATGGAGCCAGGAGTAACACCTGACCACTGCCGGGTGTAACCCAAAAACCAAAAAACCAAAACCAAAACAAAACAAACAAACAAAAAAAAAAAACAGAAGAAAAAGAAAAATTTTGTCATTGGGCTGAAGAAATAGCACAGTGGTAGGGCATTTGCCTTGTATTCGTTCCATCCTCTGCATTCCATGTGATCCCCCGAGCATGTCAGGAGTGATTTCTGAGTCTAGAGCCAGGAGTAACCCCTGAGCTGGGTGTGACCCAAAAAGCAAACAAACCAAAACCCAAACAAACAAAACAAACAAAAACCTAAACAAAATACAGAAGGCAAAAACTGGGGCCAGGCGGTGGCGCTGGAGGTAAGGTGCCTGCCTTACCGCGCTAGCCTTGGACGGACCACGGTTCGATCCCCCGTGCCCCATATGGTCCCCCAGGCCAGGGGCGACTTCTGAGCGCATAGCCAGGAGTAACCCCTGAGCGTCACTGGGTGTGGCCCAAAAACCAAAAAAAACAAAAAATCATTTGGGGCCCGGGAGATAGCATGGAGGTAAGGCGTTTACCTTTCATGCAAAAGGTCATCAGTTCGAATCCCAGTGCCCCATATGGTCCCCCGTGCCTGCCAGGAGCAATTTCTGAGCATGGAGCCAGGAGTAACCCCTGAGCGCTGCCGGGTGTGACCCAAAAACCAAAAACCAAAAACCAAAAAAAAAAAAAAGAAGGCAAAAACTAAGGCCTACTTAAATCGAAGAGTTCAAAGAAGCCCTTACTAATTACCAACAGTATCCAACCCGATTACTCCATACAAGGAACTTCAGCACTATCCATAGATACTCATAAAGCTCCTGTGTAATGCAGATAAGAGTCAGCCCTGACTTCTTCACTCATCAAAGGAAGTGAGAGCCTAAATAGTTTAACAAAAACAGGCCAAAGACTGATAGCAAATAAATGTCTAAATTTATATTTCCCATACAAATTCAAGAAGAGGGGCCCGGGAGATAGCATGGAGGTAAGGTGTTTGTCTTTCATACAAAAGGTCATCAGTTCGAATTCCAGTGCCCCATAAGGTCCCCTGTGACTGCCAGGAGCAATTTCTGAGCATAGAGCCAGGAGTAACCCCTGAGCACTGCCGGGTGTGACCCAAAAAAAACCAAAAACAAACAAAAAAAATTCAAGAAGAACTTGATCAATTCACATCACCTTGAGCAGGGGTCTCAAACGGCCCTCAGTACAACATTTTGTGGCCCTGCCCTAGAGGAATCTTTTTTTGTTTTGTTTTGTTTTAGTTGTTTAGGTCACACCCCCCAATGTTCAAGGTTTACGACTGACTTTGCATTCAAGGATCACCCCAACTTTGCCTCCAGCGACCTGCAGGTAAATTGAGTTTGAGACCCCTGGTCTAAATCATCAATTACAAACAAATCTATCATTTGCAGTCAAGCCATTAATTCCTTTTTTGGTTTTGGGCCACAAACATGTTACTCCTGGCTCTGCACTCAGATATCCTGGTAGGCGTAAGGGGACCATATGAGATGCCAGGGCCAAACACAGGTCCATTCTGGGTTGGCCAGGTGCAAGGCAAGGCAAACTTCCTATACTGTACTATCACTCTGACCCAAAAGTCATTCATTCTTAGACATTAACCGCAATAGTTTACTTCCCTTACTTCCCTTCGCTAGCTGTTTTTGCAATGACTGGTGGCTGCATACTTTGCGATGGCCCAAGTAATAGGTAACAGCAGAGCTACCAGGATTCCAGAATGGTCATGTGGGGATGTGCCATGGATAAAATTTGAGGTTTCACAGGCTACTATCATTTGGTTGTCCCCGGGACTCCTCAATGAATTCTTTACTTTATCGCCTAGTGTGTGTGTGTGTGTGTGTGTGTATTTACACACATATGTACATATATACATTTATATAACATTTATATATTATACATATATAATATACATTTATAAAACATAAATATATAAATATGTTATATATTTATATTATATGTTCTATAAATGTATTATATATACATAAAATTATCACTGCAGCTCTACTATATTCAAATTATAAATCTACTATCAGTACTCAAACTCAATTTTCTTTCTTTTTCTCAGAAAACTTGAAAGGACTGATTGTCAGGGAAGTTTTGACACATTCATTCCAACGAAAGCTACAATTAACTGTGGCTGCTGCCGCCACTGCCACCACCATCATATTGCTACTTAACGTATTATAATACTAACTGTAACCCCAAAGAGCAGGATTTCATAAAGTTAAATGTATTTTTCCATAGCACTTGCTCCTAATAGTCACACTGGTTTAGTAGGTGTCATTATTCTAACTCTAACAGACCTAACAGACTTTACTTAGTAGGTAATGGTAAAAAAGAAAAAAACAACAAAAACAACTAGTACCTACAAAAAAAAAAACAGATTTCAGGATTTTCCTGTAGTAATTAAGAATTTGACAGGGGGCCTGGGAGATAGCATGGAGGTAAGGTGTTTGCCTTTCATGCAAAAGGTCATCGGTTTGAATCCCGGTGCCCCATATGGTCCCCCGTGCCTGTCAGGAGCAATTTCTGAGCATGGAGCCAGGAGTAACCCCTGAGCGCTGCCGGGTGTGACCCAAAAACAAAACAAAACAAAACAAAAAAAGAATTTGACAGGCTGGAGTGAATACAGCAGGTAAGGTGCTTGCCTTGCACACAACTGAACTGGGTTTGAATTCTCTCATTCCATATAGGGTTCACCAAGTTCTGAGTGATCCCTTAGAAATTCCTCGGCACCAATGGGTGTGGATCCATAACATTTTTTTAATGTGTAACACATATACACAAACCTCCTATACAAAGCCAATGGAATAAGCTTTATGCTCAGGAGCCAAAGCTAGCAGTTGGGGGACCATATACAGAGCCAGAATAACAGGAGAGACTTGAGTTTTGTTTGGGCCATACTTGACCCTGCTTAGGGGTGACTTCTGGTTCTAAGCTCAGATTACTCTTGGTGGAACTGGGGAACATACAGGATATCAGGGATCGAACTCAGGTCAGAACTAGTGAGAGGGCCTCTAGTTATCTGCTTATTTTTTGGTCACACCTTGCTATACTCAGGGGTTACTTATGGCTCTGCACTCAGAAATCGCCCTGGCAGGTTTAAAAGATGTGATAATTTTCCAGATTTCTCATTACCTGATTTTTTCCCCTTTGGTTTTTGGGCCACACCCAGTGATACTCAGGGATTAATTACTCCTGGCTTGGGGGGGCCATAAGGGATGCCGGGGGATCGAACCGCAGTCCATACTAGGTCAGCAGCATGCAAGGCAAATGCCCTACTGCTATGCCACTGCTCTGTTCCCCTGATATTTTTTAATTATAAACTTAAAACATGATAATGAAAAAAAAAGTCACCAAATTTTTATGATCTTAAGAGTTTCCTCTGAACTAGGGAAAAGGAGAAATTAAAACTAAAAAAGCTATATAGATTTAAATTTTAGCTCTCAAAATATAAAAGAGATTTTCTTACCATAGGTTTGGAGTCAGATGACAGTCCTAAGGAAGCAAATAAAAATTTATTTTTAACATACAAAGGAACTAAAAATCTTAAAACCAAATTCAACTTACAGAAATAATGAGAAACATGTCAGAATTTGTAACTGATGGGAACAACACTAGTTTATTAGAAAACTGTCTGACAGTTCCTCAGAAAGTTAAAACATAGAACTTACCATGTAGGGGTCGGGCGGTGGCGCTGAAGGTAAGGTGCCTGCCTTACCGCGCTAGCCTTGGACCTTGGTTCGATCCCCGGTGCCCCATATGGTCCCCCAGGCCAGGGGTGACTTCTGAGCGCATAGCCAGAAGTAACCCCTGAGCGTCACTGGGTGTGGCCCAAAAAACCAAAAAAAAAAAAAAAAAAAAAAGAACTTACCATGTAACCTAGCAATTCCACTCCCAAGTATATATGTAAAAAATAAACATATACTTCCACACAAAGACTTATTATATATGAATGTTCAGAGCAACATTATCACTAGTAGCTTTTTTGAAACAAAAATATTTCACCAACAGAATAAACTGTGATATAGCTATGCAATTGAATACTAAAAACATAAAAGAAACTATCTGTGGCAGGGAATGTAGCTCAGCAGCAAAGTATATGCCTTACAAATGTAAAGTCCTGCTTTGGTCTCTGGCACCACAATAAATAAAACCAAAAAGAAAAAAGAAAATCAACAAAAAGTAGTCCCTGAAGTCTGGACACATATACAACATGGATGAATTCTTTTTTCTTTTCTTTTGAATTTTTGAGCCACACCCAAGTGATGTTCAGGGGTTACTACTGTCTATGCAGTCCTGGTCTGGGGGGCCATATGGGACACCAGGGGATTGAACTGTGGTCCATCCTAGGTTAGCGCATGTAGGGCAAACACCCTACCGCCTGCACCACCGCTCTAACTCCCCCACATGGATGAATTTTTACTCTATCAAATTATTACTTTTTACTCTATTTTACTTTTTTTTACTCTATTATTACTCTACTCTGAGAATAAAAGCTAGTCATAAGAGGCTATATGACTGATTCTATTATATAGCACAAATAAAAAGATTTATGGTTGAAGGAAGATGGAATAAAAACTGTTAAAAGGTACAGATATTTTACATAAAAAAAATTGGGGATGGGGGGATGGAGAGAGTGCAGCGGTAAGGTGTTTGCCTTGCACGAGACTGATCCAGGACCTCGGTTCGACCTCGGTTCGATCCCCAGCATCCCATATGGCTTCCCAAGTCTAAGTGCATAGCCAGAAATAACCTGTGAGCGTCAATGGGTGTGGCGCCCCCACCAAAATAAGAAGAAAACAATCTGGAGTGGGGGATACCTGGCATTATTCAGGATTTACTCCTAGCTCTATGCTCAGGGATCACTCTTGGCAGTGCTAGGGGGGCATATGTGGTGCTGGGGATTGAACCCTAGGTTTGCCTCATGCAAGGCAAGTACCCTACCCACTACAGTATTGCTCCAACCCTACAAGGTTTTTTTTTTTTTTTTTTTTTTTTGGTTTTTGGGTCACACCCAGCAGTGCTCAGGGGTTACTCCTGGCTCCATGCTCAGAAATTGCTCCTGGCAGGCACGGGGGACCATATGGGGCACTGGGATTTGAACCGATGACCTTTTGCATGAAAGGCAAATGCCTTACCTCCATGCTATCTCCCGGGCCCCCTACAAGGTTTTTTAATGGGATGATGAATATATCTTTTTTTTGATGAATATATCTAAAAACTAAAAGATGGTGTTGGCATCACCTAGTGAATGTATTAGAAAAAAAACTCCACCGGATTTTTTTTATTTTTATTTTTTTTGGTTTTTGGGTCACACCCAGTAATGCTCAGGGGTTACTCCTGGCTATGCGCTCAAAAGTCGCTCCTGGCTTGGGGGACCATATGGGAAACCGGGGGATCGAATCGAGGTCCTTCCTAGGTTAGCGCAGGCAAGGTAGGCACCTTATCTCCAGCACCACAGTCCAGCCCCAACTCCACCGGATTATATGTATTTTAATTGTATAGTGTATAAATGATGCCTAAATGAAGATGTTAAAAAAAAAAACAAACTCATGTTAGCAAATATAAAATTATTCAAACAGGGCCCGGAGAGATAGTACAGTGGCCTTGCAAGCAGCTGATCCAGGACCAAAGGTGGTTGGTTCGAATCCCGGCATCCCATATGGTCCCCCATGCCTGCCAGGAGCTATTTCTGAGCAGATAGTCAGGAGTAACCCCTGAGTACCGCTGGGTGTGGCCCAAAAACCAAAAAAAAAAAATCAAACAGTAATAAAACATGGATTTGAGTAACATTACAGACCAAATGGATTTACAGACATGTAGAGAACATTCTATCCAACATTGATGGTATACACATTTTTTTTTTTTTTTTTGGTTTTTGGGTCACCCCTGGCTCTACGCTCAGAAATCACCCCTGGCAGGCACAGGGGAGGAACCATATGGGATGCCAGAATTTGAACCACCGTCCTTCTGCATGAAAGGCAAATGCCTTACCTCCATGCTATCTCTCCAGCCCGGTATACACATTCTTTTCGAATCCATATGAATAATTTCTAAGGAAGATCATGTGAAAGACTGTTGTAAAATAGCCACAGTAAATTCAAGATTGAAATCATATCAAGCGCTTTCTCTTAACTACATAACTAGGTAATAATAAAGACAAAAACTGGAAATCTTTGGGAGCAAAAGGGATAATACAACAGGTCTCGAATTTGTCTTACATGTGGCTTATCTGGGCTCAATCCCTGGCATCCAATATGGTCCGTTCTCCCAAGCACAGCCAGGAATAATTCCTGAGTGCAGAGCCAGGTATTACCCCTGAGCATTGCTGTGTGGTTCCCACCCCCAAAAAACAAAATGAAACTGGGAAGCCCAGGAATACACAGAACTTAAAACTACACCCTCCTGAACAACCAATGAATCACTGAAAAAAAAGAAAATGTAGACAAGTAAAAAATGGAAACACAACTCTAAGTGGGCCGGAGAGATAGCATAGTGGCGTTTGCCTAGCAAGCAGCCGACCCAGGACCTAAGGTGGTTGGTTCGAATCCTGGCATCCCATATGGTCCTCCATGCCTGCCAGGAGCTATTTCTGAGCAGACAGCCAGGAGTAAT
>PVKC010053532.1:0-10125 GCA_004027635.1 Crocidura indochinensis | reverse complement strand
ACACACACACACACACACACACACACACACACACACACACACACACACACACACACACCCCAATTCTCTCTCGCCCCATCATGGGGTAAGCCCTACCCAAACAGTCCATCATGTGAAGCCCCACCCTGTGCCCTGTGGGTGGAGGTGGGTCCCTGGATTCAAGGAATGATCTCAGCCTCAGTCAAGACCATTTGGGGTGATTCTTCCCACCAGAATCTGTGTGTGAGTGAGTGATGCTCTGTGCAAAAGCCAGTTTGTCTCTCTCCCCACTTCCTCCCTCTTTCCCTTCTCTGGTCCTTTCCTAACCTCTCTCCTTCTTTCTTCCACTTCCTCTCTCTCCCTCTCTATCCCTTTATTCCTCCCTCTTCATCTGTCTTTCTCCCTCTACTTCCCTTTCTCTCCCTCATCCTCCCTCCCTCTCTCTCTCCCTTCAACTCCTCCCTCCCTTCTCACCTCCCTCTCTTTTTCTCTCTCCCTCCCTTTTTTCTCTCTCCTTCTCTCTCTTTCCCTTCCTCCATCCCTCCTTCTTCCCCCTTCCTTGTTTCTCTCTTGCTTTAGTTGCTTTCTATGACTTGCTAGAACCCATGTCTGCACTGCACCTGATACAACCAGAGCATCCCTCCTGCTGGAAGAAGCCATTTCCAGGGTCTCAGAGTCCGCTACTTAACATGCCCAGGCAGTGATGAAAGCCTGCCAGCCTCTCTGTAGTCAGGAAACAGTTCTATTCATCAAAGTCACACCAGGGAACATACTTTTTCCAAGCAGGCAGGGTGGGAGTGTAACCCACAGGACGTGAAGGGTAGAGGACTTGGGGCTTGGACCCTTCTGCATGGGACTCTCTGGGACTCAGTGCAAATGCAGGTTCTACTCCAGGGCAGCCCTCTCTCATCCCAGAGGTTGGGGCTGTCCAGGGGAGGACAAGGAGGAACAAGTCATGGAGAGAATTCTTGGATTAACACCCATGCCCTATGTAGAGAAGAGACAGTACAGGGTTAAACACTTGCCTTGCACACAGTCAAGTACAGTCTTTTGGGCAACACCAGAAGTGCTCTCTGAGCACCACCAAGGGCTTCGGTAGAGCCAGGAATAATCCCTGAGCACTGCTGTGTGTGGCCACAAAACCAACATCAAAACATTAAATACACACACATACATTATATCCTACTTTGAAGAACTTGTTTCCCACTCTGCAAATATCTGTATTTATTTCATTTGTTAAGAAGCAAATAAATGAAAGTGCTCGCTGCTGATCCCAACTGTTTCCAGAAGCATTTGTCTTCACCAAAAAGCTGGATATGTAGCCAGAAATGAATTTCTACTTCCAGGTGGTCCACAAGCTCATCTAAGGACCATGATCACTTGGTCTCACCATCATCGGTAATTACAGAGGAGGCTAAGGGAACTCAGTCACATTGGAAGAATCTTGATGTGCCATATTGGCTATCAGAGTCACTCCAGAAGCATGACTCTCAGAGGCCCACAAACAAGCATCTTCTAACTGCACTGCACGTTCTCACACACTCATACACACAATAACAAGACAACAACACTTTCTGAATCTTGATTAACAGCCTGTATGTACCAGATCTACAGAATATGGTACTTTAGCCTGTTTCTAAAACACTTAATTCCATTCAAAACTATACACAGCTCTGATATATTCTTACCCCTGTCTCTGACTGTAAGATGATAAAACATCATATATGCTCTGAACACAGGGACCTTAGCCTAAGCTTTATAACTAGTTCCAGAATTATTTTTGCTTCCAGAAGGACTCGGTTATGAGACAGGTGTTCTACCGAAGGAGAACACTTGCAATTGTTTCTTTTTCATATATATATATATATATATATATATATATATATATATATATATATATATATATATATATATATTTGTGGTTTTGGGGTCACACCCGGCAGTGCTCATGGGTTACTCCTGGCTCCATGCTCAGAAATTGCTCCTGGCAGGCATGGGGGACCATATGGGGCACCGGGATTGGAACCAATGACCTTTTGCATGAAAGCCAAATGCCTTACCTTCATGCTATCTCCCGGGCACCCATTTGCAATTGTTTTTATAAATGCTACCTATATCAATCAATTCCATTTATACCAATGTTAGTTGTGCAAATGAATATTATTGAGTAGGGGAGAGGACAGAGAATCAAATCAGAGGAAGACAGCAGATGCATACAACGAAAAACAACCGTACCTCCACTTCCTTACTGGGAGAGCCAGGTAAGCCAGACCTGCACTATTTCTCATCTTACAACAGAACTCTAAGGGGCTAGATCTATAGTACAGAGAAAGGATACTTGCCTTGCACAAGGTCAACCCAGGTTTGATCCCCAGCTCCCATAGAATATCCTGAGCCTGCAAAGGGTGATTCCTGAGTACAGAGCCAGGAGCAACCTCTGAGTGCCACTGGATGTGGCCCAACCTCCCCCAAATGTAGAACTCTCAGGCACAGCCCAAAATTTGCCAATAATATTTTCAATAAAATTGTCAATAATATTTTCTCCTGCAATGTTTTCTTTCATGCTTCCACATCATTTATAAACCAAACTATGGCATTTTATGAATCTAAAATTTCAGTCTCAGAAGTGAACTAATTAGGATAATATTGTATTGCAATTTAGTGTTTTTGAGATCCTTTCCATCCCAGCTCTGATATTGGAGCACACAGGCCTAGATGATGGATGAGGTATCTCCCTCCTGCGAGTGGGCAAAGTCATCAGGAAGTTTGGGGCTCTGATTCCAAGCACCAGCGCACCCAGCACAGCCTTCTTTCTCTAGTCTTCCATTTTCAGGGAAGACATTTCCTGTGGCCCCGAAACCCAGTTTCTGTAGGCTGTTTGCTGAACTCAGTTTATTTCCCTATACCCTGGAACCATTGCCAAAACTCTACAGAAGGGCACCTGACAGAAACAAAACTCTCTGCTTCTTGACTCTCAGAACTGGGATTTTCTTCTTAAGCATCATCAGTTTCATTCTTGTGGTGATGGGGTGTCCACTGTCTCCTTTCTTCACAACAGCCTCCCATCCTGCAAAGACCCTTGTTTGTTTAGAATGTGGGTCCACTGCACATGAACCTCCAGAGTGTGGGAGCGTCACATGAGGTCCTTTCTTCCACCAAAGGAAGAGAGAAGAAGACAGAAACATACAAAGACAGAGCATAGAGGGACCCTCAGAAGGTCCCACTGAGCCTGGACACTGGTATTCAACACCATTACTTGGAACCCAAGACCATCACAAGCTTCGAGGAGTGTCTGAAGATTACAAAAACGAGGGCAAAGAAATCCATTGATCTGGGTAGGAGCGATAGCACGGTGGTAGGGTGTTTGCCTTGCACATGGCTGACCCAGGATGGACCGCAGTTCGATCCCCTGGCATTACGTATGGTCCCCCAAGCCAGGAGCGATTTCTGAGCATATAGCCAGGAATAACCCCTGAGCATCAAGAAGTGTGGCCCAAAATCAAATTCTTCCCCCAAAAGAAATCCATTGACCTTTTTGTGACCAAATTTGGGGGAAATTGAAAAGAACAGACATATTATTGGGCACATATAATGATTTGTAGTCTGTCACATAGAAATAAAGGACATACAAGAAACTCAATAAACAATAACTCAATGAATAATAAACAACCCAATAAACTTACTAGTGATGCTGGAAGAAGTAAAAGAACTGCACCCCAATTTTAACTGTTCTGAAAAGCTCCACTGACATAATCCTATTTGCTGGAGTTTTTTGGGAAAAAAAAAACTTCCTGGGATCAGGATAATAAGAAACAATAGCAAAGCAGAGAGAGGCAAGAAGGGACTGGAGAGATGGAACAACACATAGGGCTCTTGCCTAGCTAGTAGTTGACCTGGGTTTAATTCGTGGCACCACAAATGGGCCTCCTGTACTGCCATGAGGAATCCCTGAGTACAGAGCCAGGAGTTATCCCTGAGCACCTCTGGAACTGGTGTAAAATTCAAAGATTGTCTGTGCATGATTTACAATTTTGTCAATCCCAAACAGCTGTCATCACAATCTCTAGTGACAGACACAACAGGGTGTGCCTCAAAATTTAGACCTGTATGCTAGTTAATTCACATACTTTGTCCTTTTTACCATATAATTTTGTGCATTGCACATAATCTCAAGAAGCAGTACCTCTTTTCTGTCATCTGAAATAGAATCCCCAAAAGATGCTCTAACTGGACTGCATTTACTGTATTAATCACATGCACCCACATGTCACGCTGCATTTATCCAATATAAACTTCCTCTTATTAAAATATACCAAGTACATCTGTCATGCGGAAAATAATACGACCTTTCCATTTCATTTTAGAAATGTTCAAGGAATAATGTTTAGAAATAATGTTAAATGAAATGTTACATGAAAGAAATGTGTGTTAAAGACAAGCCAATTTGTAGTGCTTTATTTTCCACAATTTTCTTAACATTGTGTATACGATCGAATCTAAACTATTCGATCCATTCATACACCATTTTCTGGGCTGCTACATTGAGGGATATGATCTCTCTGGCCTGGGTGATGGCCATGGTCTTTGTCAGACACCGAGACCAATGTCCAGGACCCAGACGCACACTGGCCACAACTGGGTCTCTTGTATGTACCCAGAGTTCCATGTCCACCTGCATCAGCATCAGCCCACATAGCAAGACCCATTGTACCTTCGAAGATTCTAGAATTGCCCTCCTTCATCATATAGGTTGAGCAGCGAAGATCAGAGTTATTTATCTCTGGGAAAATGAAAACCTGGCAAACACCAAGTGTTTAATATAACTGTCACCCAAATAGATAGAGAAAAATATCAGCCTTTCAAGGATCAGGAGAATAGGTCTAAATCCTCGACAGATTTTGCTCTCAAATCGGTGACCTGTTTGCTGTTCTAGCTCA
Source organism: Crocidura indochinensis (assembly GCA_004027635.1). Taxonomy (NCBI): domain Eukaryota; kingdom Metazoa; phylum Chordata; class Mammalia; order Eulipotyphla; family Soricidae; genus Crocidura; species Crocidura indochinensis. The sequence continues at coordinate 5,209 of PVKC010053532.1, read as the reverse complement.
ACTGGAAGAATTTGAAGCCCCAAGGTGACACATGAGGCCACATTGTGCAGTGTTGGGTGTGACTCTTTCAAAAAAGTAACTGAACACTTGCTCCCTGGAGATCCAGCAGTGACATTTGCCTGCAGATTCATCTTATGGGCATTGAGAATGCCCCTCTCCGGCTCTAGTAATGATTTCTGCTGTAAGAGAACTGTGCTCACTAGACAGAGAACTGGCCCAGGTCAGAAGGGCACAGGTGACATTCACATATCATCTCCTTAGGGGAGCCAGTATGAAAAAGGTGGGCTAAGCAGTCTGGACCTCCGTGGCCAGGGGTGTCATATCCCCAGGATGAGGATGTCTCAGAGGCAGATATTTTGGACCAGCAGGAGCTCGAGCTGTTCATGGGAGCCCTAAAGATCTGCTTTACCCTGTGCAAGGTGCAGAGGCAGGAGGGGCAAGGGCAGAGCAGAGGGAGGGACAGGGCAGAAACAAGCTGAAGATGGCACCTGCCCATGTGCTCTGGGACAGAGCTGAGCCACCCTGAGAAAGAATGACCCTCTCTCATCCCCTTCTCTCCTAACCCCACTTTATATATTTGCTCTGTTGGGTTTCTTTGTATGGCCACACAAGGGATGCTCAGATTACTCCTAGCTCTGCAATCTGGGAGCACTCTTGGTGGTATTCAGGGGACCCTTTGGGATACTAGGGATCAAACCCAGGTCTGCTATTGCAAGGCAGACACACTTCCTGCTCTACTTGTAATGAATCGATAACCTGAAGATCCTGATCCACTCAAGTATTCCAAAGTTCTGTCACCCTTGCTGATAGTGACTGTCATACCATGCAGCTTGCAGCCTGCTCGTCCTAGAAATAACATTTGTCACCAAAACACCATGACACCTTTCAAAACAACACCAAAGGATACTCCATGGTAGAGCAATGCTGCCACCTTCAAACAAAGAGTCCTTTTCTCACTCTGTCCCTTACCCTTCTGTCCCTTTCCTATTCTTCTCCCCAAAACTTGCATCTGTGGAAAATGCACTAGGGAACTAAGACATGCAGCATTGGTGTCCAGGCTCTCAGTGCGACGGACACACGCCGGAGTGATTCTCTCTCTTCACTCCTGACATTTTGTTTGAACTGGCCCACCCAGAAAACTCATCCATATTCCAAACACGATTCTGCACGAAGAAGCATTGCTGGATTATCTTGCTTAAGAACTTGTCTTATTTCATGGGTTTTTGTTTCTTGTTGTTATTGTTGTTTTGTTTTGTTTTGTTTTGGACCACACTCAGCTGTGCTCAGGGTTACTCATGGCTTTCTGTTCAGGAATTCCTACTACAATGCTCAGGATGGGATGCTGGGGATCAAACCCATGTCAGCCACGTGCAAGGCAAATGCCCCACACCCTACCAACTGTGCTATTGCTCCAATCCCTATTTCATATTTGGAATCAATACCTTCCCCTAAATTGTGGGTGCGCCCTCCTTGGTGGTCTTAGAGGGAAATAGCAGTTTGAATCCTGCACTAGGAGGGCTTGAAACACAGTGTGTTTTAAATCACATGCAATTCTCACCAAGCAAGTTGTTAGTGCCCCAAACACAAAATGTGCCATTGTCCGCTAACAGTTCGGGTCACAAAATATGTCAGGACTCTGGCTGACCAACCTTGGTTTCGGTTCAAACGTTAGCACCGTTTCCATAAGAAAACTAAGTGATTGCCCAGGTCACTCGGGGAAAGTCAGAAATGTTTCCAGAGGCAAGACTTCGCTGCTCCATTGTGGCACCCAAGAAGTGCAGCCTCAGCAAGGGCAATGCCAGGCTCTGGCAAACACAGCTCCTGGTAATCTATGCCAAGAGGCTGAAAGAGAGCAAATATTGGTTTCTGTTATGTAAACAAGTCATGCTCTGCTGTCCGACAAGTTGGACTAATGCTTTCGAGATGAGGCAGGGAGGCCCGGAGATGAACCCTGCTCTAGGCTCAAACAGAGTCTTCCTAATTCCTGTAGTTTTTGTTCCCAGGAATTGATTAATATCAGGAAGAGGCATGTCCACAATTATATCACTATCCTATAGAGTTTTCAGCAACCATGAGGAGAGACATGGTTAAGATGTAGTAAAGGATCATCAAAATCACAATATGTTTCATCCCTGGAGAAACTGGGTGATCTCTGTGTGCTAACAAGGAGCTCGGAGAAAATTCAACGATGCACTGTGAGAAAAAACAATGCGCAAACGCCCTGTTATGCGCTCCTTGAACATTTCAATAAAACTGGGTATATTTTTTTAACTAATGTTGACTACTTTAAAATATTCTCTATCTTAAGCTAGATCTTCCACGTAAAACAATTGCCAAATGTTTAAAGATGAAAACGGGAACATGACAACTTTCATCTGCCTTCCCCCAAAACAATCCCTTCTCTAAACACATCACATTTCCATCTCCAATGAACAAATAAAAGCTACCTAACATCAAAAGCACACCAGCTAAATAAAATATTCCCCACATAGGTAGTCATCTACCCAGGATATTCCAGTTTCAACGACCGGACACACAATCAGCCTTACCTGAAGTAAGTGCAGAACAAGCCTCAGAGGCAGAAATTCTCCAGAACACACTTAATCTTCACACACGATCTCGCTACAATAGCCAAAGTCAATACTGAGCACCACACTCATCAGTCTGTCATAAAAAACAATACAAGTCTCCTACCAGAAATCATCTCCTGAGGAACGTGGCACACAGCATAATCCCGGGTACACCCGACTTGCTCTCACCCTTCCTCACCCCCTTCTCCGGGAGGTGGTCCATTCATGGGGTTGATGTTGCCATAGCAACCCTGCAGCCTGGTAACCAGCAGTGACTCTCTGCGTTCAAGTCCTGGTCTATGGAGGGCTGCCTCACGCAAACGCAAATGCAAACGCAAACTCTCTGCTGTTTCGGTTCCTGCTTAGCTGCGGGTTTGAACGCTGATAGTTTCATTCCCATTAAGGAGGAGACAACACTCACAAAGCAAATCTATGCGTGAGTATTTCAGTGGAGGTGCGTGATGCTGCAGAGCTCTAAATTCTCTGAAAACCCTCCGATAAAGGAGCGAACATCTCAGAAGAGATTTATCGGATGTTGGGGGAGACTTGGGTTTACCTCAATGACGTTGAATGAGCATTGAGTGGAATCTCTGGTCTCATCACACTTCCTAATAAAAGTCAGTTGTGTGCAAATCAGAGTCTCTGATTGCTTAGCAGGAAAACTCAATCCCTGGCACTCACTACAGATGGTCCCCTAAGCCCTGCCAGGAAGGATCCCTGAGCACAGAGTCGAGAGTAAGCCCTGAGCATCATGTTGTGATACAAGAAGCCAAACAAAACTAAACTTAAAAGGGGGGGCTGTGAAGACACAAATTGTTTTATAGCACATTGACTTGTTTTAAGATTCTATTTTTGTATCAAGGTGGTGTGTGTGTGTGTGTGTGTGTTGGTCAGTATAATTTTCTTTTTTTGGTTTTTGAGCCATACACCAGAGGCTTCAGGTGTTACTCCTGTCTCTGTACTCAGAAATAGCTCCTGGCAAACTCGTGGCACCATATGGGATGGGGGATCAAACCCAGGTTGAAAGCATTCAAGGCAAACATCCTACCTGCTGTGTTATCACTTCACCCCAATTGATATAATTCTTTTGTTTTTGTTTTTGGGCCACACCCGGTGACACTCAGGGGTTACTCCTGGCTATGTATTCAGAAATCATTCCTGGCTTGGGGGATCATATGGGTCGCTGGGGGATAGAACCGCAGTCCATTCTAGGTTAGCGAGAGCAAGACAAAATCTCTACCGCTTGTGCCACCCATCCAGACCCCCCTCCCTCCCGTTGGTATAATTTTTAATGTCCATAAAGTTAGGCCAGCAAGTCTGAAAGGCTTCAGAGACTGTCTACTTTCTGCTTGGACCCAGAAGATACCACCCAGGTTCAGTTCCCCTTTGCCTCACATTTCTGTGCACCTTCCTACAGACTCTGTTCCCAGTGAATCTCTCATAGAAGTTGGTTGAACCACTGGATGAAAGGAAAGAGAACTGGCTAGAAGACCAAGCACTGAACAACTTGCTTTCAATAATAATTCAGTGTCTCTCAGTGACTCGTGAGGAAACCCCATTGGCTGCTCAATGCAAGCAATAGAAAGAGACAAAACAACCCAGAAGATTCCTGCAAAATCTAAGTCTGCATTGGTTAGATTCAGGCCCCTCCCCTGCTGTTAAAGTCCTCCCCCTAAAACTGAGCTGAGGCATCTCATTCTTTCACACAGAGACGACTATATAGGTCCTTAGAAGCTTCAGTGGCACAATCATTTGGGGTGTGATACTCATGTAGCAGTACTTGACCTAAATGACCTACACTTCAGAAGCTAGGGAGAGATGGCCAGTCTTCTCTCATGGTAGGCAGAAGTAAGAATGACTAGTGCATGTATGAGACAACAGAGCTCAGGGTAGCACCGGCATCTGGCAGCAAGCAACATCTCAGGGCAAGTTTCTGAGACAGAACTGAATAACAGGAAGATGCCACTGACCTCCACTGTCTGCCCTCAATGGAAAAACAGTACTTAAGAGAGTAGGTTGGTCTAACAAGAAGGAGAATCTAGGAGGCGGGTAGATAGAGTTCAAGAAAAAAAAAGCCACATTTGCCTTTGAATAATCTATTGGTGTGGGAAGTTTTCAGGAATTAAACTCTATAGTCACCATTTGAAATTGAGAGCATTTACTGCCCCCCCCACCAATGCAGAAATCCCAAAGAGCTTTCCAGGAGCATTAAAGAAAACCAAGGTCACAGCAACATAAAGAAGCATCAGCTTCAGGACACAAGAGGTTGGCGGGACTCTCACAACTGATCTTCAGACTAATAGCCAGGGTAAAAGCTTCAGCAAAAGCTTGCTTTCCAGACACTTTTTCTCCTCTCTCTGAAGGCACCAAACTCATCTTCAGTAGGTGATATGAGGGAGCAAGGGCAAGGTGGAATGGCCCAACCTAAGGAGATGCTAAGAGATGTCTTAGAGGGCCCGAAGAGATAGCACAGCAGCATTTGCTTTCCAAGCAGCCGATCCAGGACCAAAGATGGTTGGTTCGAATCCCGGTGTCCCATATGGTCCCCCGTGCCTGCCAGGAGCTATTTCTGAGCAGATAGCCAGGAGTAACCCCACTGAACACTGCTGGGTGTGGCTCAAAAACCAAAAAAAAAAAAA
>PVKC010053531.1:0-10116 GCA_004027635.1 Crocidura indochinensis | reverse complement strand
CGATGGGCCATACTTCACCTTGACTCAAGAGGAAAGATAGAAAGATAGTCCTTGTTCTTTCACAGAGATAATTCTTATCTTTAGTGTCCCTAATTCTATAACCTCTTCTTTCTACCTGCCTCTCTCCTCATTCTGAATGAATAATTAGGACTTCACTGCCTGAGTTATCTTCCACTTAGATCATCAATGCCTCCCTCCTTGCTGGTTGATTTATCTAGATGCAATAACCTTTCCTTGACCTTCCTATTAGACTGAGTTATAAATACTAAATTCCCTCTCTACTGTTCTATTACTTACATACATGAGACTCATTGGCGTCCCACTCCCTCATATTATGCTGTCTTCTTAACATACACAATTTGGATTCAGTTACTCCTAGTGCACCCTCAAAGGTTTTTTTTTTTTGTTTGTTTGTTTTTTGTTTTTTTTTAAATAAAGCAGGGAATAACATCTAAGTGAGCTTCATATTTTTTTTTTGTAAAAGTTGACCCTGCTGAATCCTTTCCCTAAGCTAAGACACAAATTCACTACATTTGTGGATGAATTCTCTGAACTATCACTCATCCTTTATCTTCGGTAGCTGCATTCCTAGATCCAAACCATGACAATAGCAATCACTTTTATGTAAAGACTCCATCACTTAAGTCTGACAAACTTTCTAAAAACTGCACTGCTTATTCTCATTGCCTGCTGGACATTAATCTAAACAACGAACAACATTTTGAACCCGATAAATAAGAGCTTTTTCTCCCCAAAACTCTGCTTTTATAGCCCCTATATGATGAAAACTTATATTTTATCCTTAAAATCAGTTACTTATAAAATTTTCTTTTCAAAATCCTTTATCAAATAAACCAGATTCAGATACATAAAAAGGAATAGATTTTACTTTATTGCTTGAAAAATATTAATCCCTGAAAAAGTTACTTTATTGGACAAAATTACATTTAGAAATAAGGCTTGGTACCTTCTAAAACAGGAACTTAGCTCTGTTTTTAATATAAATTGATGACTGGTAATTCTCAAGGTAAAAACGTTGCATCATGGTCACACCAGAATTTTCAGTTGCATAAAAAATAGCTCAGATAGCTTCAAGAACTTCTAAATCTACAAACAGGGCAGTCTGACTTATGTAAGTACCTCTTCCAGAAGAACAGCCTGCCTTCTTAGCTTACCACTTACAATATACTACAATCATAAAGCAAGAAACCAGAAACCAGAAAACAATACACCACAATGAACCTTCCATCTCACCTCCAGGCAGTGGAGATAGCTCAAAGAGCTAGAACAGAGAGACTGCATCAGTAGGGTTTTTCAGAACAACTGGATATAGCACTGATGGCCCCTGGATCATGAGCAAGACTGAGAAAGTCCTTATAAAATAGTTCCCATGTAAACATATAAAAACCAATCTATAATTCTCTTTAAGTACATAATTTTTCATTTGTATCTATTTCTTCCCCTCTCCTCCCTACAATTGGCAATGCTCAGGGGCTATTTCTGACTCTCCACTCAAGAATTATTCCTGGTGGTGCTCAATGGATCATATGATATGCTGGGGATAAGGTTCATGTTGCATGCAAGGCAAGTACCATATCATCCAGTTCCTTAAATACATTTTTTTTTCAAAACACACACAAGTTGAAAGCAAATCTTAAAAATCTTTGAAGCTTGTGGGGTTCCCCCACTACTTTACTGGTTAAGGAAAAGTAATTGGTATAATTCAATATCAACATCCTGAATATTCTACCTGAAACTTCATACTCTGTCAGAGTCACTGTTTGACTCTTTGCAAAACAAACGATCAAGCTAATTAAGGCAGTGATTTGTGAGAACAACAAAAAATAAGCATGACCGATTTGTCTGGCCAGTAATGATATAAACCTGGTGTGCCACTAAAGATTTACACTCGCAGCCAGCTCTGTTTTCCTGTGTTCTTTAAATGTGCTGTGAGTGGGCCAGAGTGCTTGTCTGTTCTGAGGCGATAACCTCAGATAGGGGAGCAGCTGGGCTTACGTTGCAGAAATCTACTTCTCTATGATGGCCAATTAAATATTGTTTATTAATAATGGTTCATGAACATCTTACTTCCTAGAGCCCAACTATAATCATATATGTATTCTCAGTCCCAAATTATACCGGACACCTCAGGATTGCTGTGAACATCAACCCTCTCTGTTAGGTTCTGCCAGCACATGAACTTCGGTGTGTGATGGACTGGAGTGCCAGGCTGCATGCTGGGCCATGCACAATTAGGCTCCCAGGAATGCCTTTTCTTATTACAGAATACACTAGGAACAGTATTGAGTGGCTTCATAAAAGGTACTTTATAAGTGACAAGACTTGTTCATTCTCTAAAAAAATATAAGAAAAGCTGCATGCTAAGAAATTATTCTTCAGGCTAGTAATAGAAAATGGAAAAAAAAAGTAATGTCCAGGTGAATGGAAGAATATCTTCCTTAAAAAGAAAAAAATATATACATGTAATATAAAGCACATATAAAGCAGAACTAACATAGAAAAATGTCTCCCTTAAGGGTATTTCTTCCCTAATATATTCTAAACTCTACCAACTTCAAACCAAAGACATTGTTTATGCTTGAAGGTGTCTGCTGCATAACTGGGATGGTAGCTTTGTAAGGCTAATTAATTTCTAATTTTCTTTCTAATTTAATTATTTGTATAGCTACTTATTTGTGTCTTTTGGTACAATTATAGACTCTTGGACTAAATGAAATACCCACTGACCCTGAATCCTAAAGTCATGTACCAGCATTAAGAGAAAACGCTGCCCTTTGGCCTGGAAGTTCCCTGGAGAGCAGCTGCGTTATGCTGAAACATGGATTGTTCAGAGCAAAGGTCGTGCCACAAGTAATGGTTTGATGCTAGGTTTTCCTTTTCTTCTTTTTTCCTTAATGAAAAGGCTGAATATTTGACAGAGTCATAACAGATGAGCCATCTTCATTTTAGAGCTTGGGTATCAGTTGCCAAAATAGAGTTCTGAGATGTGCAGCTTAAATATTTAATGAAAAATTCCCCCCGCCTTAACAGAAAAGTTAATAATTTAACATATGACTCTATGCTAAGTTTCAGATAAAGCTACTCAGTAATATTTTTGTATTCGGCGTGGAAACAGATCATTCCCTTGCTGTATACTTTGATGTCAAAATGATGCTTTTGCTTCAAGAAAGTGTTAGTATTAAAATATGCCAATATTATAAAATAATTGATTATTGAGTTCTCTTTCCGTAAATTCAGAAAACTCAAAACAGGTTTGGGGGCTTTCCCAGGTTTGCTTTTGTTGTTAGATAGTCAAGCCCATACACTGCTGTAGGTTCCATTTATCCAAATACTTCTTAAGACATATGGAATCTCCAGGACAAACACAGAATTTGGTAAGTTATTGCTGGGCTAACACACTCCACTTGGATTGCTCTGATAGGCTCTCCCTGCACGAGTTCATTGGCTCTGAGGCAGTTGCTGAAAAGAGCATCTAAAATCAACAGCTGTGTCCTGATGTTTTGCCAATATGTGCTCATAAAATATGATGTTTGGTAACATATTTCAAACAGAGTTTGCTTTTGTGTTTTCAACACCAAAACTCCCACTTCTGTATCTTCTTTCACCCAACAATGTTGAAATAGTTTAAGGGCATTAATTATGCCATACAAAATCCTCTCATAGACATTATTGATATCACTATTATTCTAATTATCTATAGTATTAACACATCCACTTTCTTCACTGGATTACACCATGGAAATGCACTTAATGGAATGCTATAATGCTACCTAGGAATATTTGCTATCTTGCTGATGAATAAAGAACTTTAAATATACTCTATTTCACACTGTGATTTTCACCAATTTAGAAAAAATTCTTTTCCCAAACTACTTCTTTCAAATACAGATATTTTTTCCTGTGAATACATACCAGTTTACCAGCTACATTTTTTGTTTGTTTTGGGGATCATATCCAGCATTGGTCAGGGGTTACTCCTGACTCTGCACTCAGAATTTGCTCCAGGTGTTCCCACTCCTGGTGGGAACCATAGAGATGCTGGGGATTAAACTTGGGTCAGTCACATGCAAGGCACTACCCACTGTACTATCGTTCTTGTTCCCCAGCTACTTTTCTTAACCAAACCAGGACTATGTCCAACAATGGGAATGCTGCTGGTAACTCAATTCTATACACTAAATTCTCTATACTAAATATATATATATATATATACACTAAACCAGGAAAATGCAAGTAGTATTCATACAATATTTATTTCTAAGGTGCTTCCAATTGCAGAGAAATACCAAATTCAGAAGAACAGAAAATGGAGCAGTTCTTTATTCCATGACAATGACAAAATCAAAACAGAAACCATCCTGGAAGAAGACACGGAAGCAAGCAGGAGGTGTCCAAGAAGCAGAATATAAGCTGATGATAAACTTGGAGTTGAAAGTTCATTTTATTTTTACTTACATAAAAAATGAAAAACTTTTGATAACCTGAAGGAGATGATACATGATCCAAAGGATGAGTAGAGAAGAACACTTTGAGGTGGCCAGCTGTTTCTCCTCTTGACTGTAGACCAAAGTGGGGGAAATGGGCATTTGGGGAATTAGATTTGAAAAAAAAAATAACCTATTTCTGACAGAGAGATTTTTTAAACAAATAATGGGATAGGTTACAGAAGGAAACTGTGAAAATGTCATCTGTGAAAGTCTTTAAAACTGGGATATATTTTCAACATCCTCGAGAATGGAGCAAGTGAGGGAGAAGGTCTAGGAACCTAATGGAAACCACACCGCATCAACTTCCCGTGACTGTGAGAGGGCTCCTTGGATACATCTACTTGGGATTCTTTCCCTAGCCATGATGTTCCTAGTGAGTCACCACAGTCTTTTAGAAACTATATTCATCAACAGTGAGGGTGCATTTGTAAGGTGACAGATCTAGAGAAGTCCAAACTCTATGGAGGGAAGCAAGGCTCCAATTGTGTGACCTGAACCTACCATGTTGACTCTTTTGCAGAAATCTTGACAAAGTCAGTCCTTAAAATTAAGTGTTAAGTCTGGCATCATGAGAAGCTGCTCAGTTTTTAAAGAGTCTGTTAAGAATATCACTGCAACTCCTGATTTATTCACACAGTGACTTTAGTTCTTAAGTGCTTCTCATGCATTAGGTGCTAGGCAGAACACTCACATCTTCGAGGAGAAAGGCACATAAACAGTTAATTATGCAGCAGAGCACAAGCATTGGGATAGAAGTAAGGCCAGAATATGTGAAAAGCACAGATGGTGATCACTGACCCTAGACAGAGGGCACTGGGAAGGCACACACACTGACACCGGCCATCCTGGAAGGACAGAGTTGGGCAGCTGCTAAAGTGGGGGGACCTTTCTCCGCAGATAAAAATGTACAGCATGTTTAAAGGCATCACATGCCACAACAAAGGAAGATCATGTGAAAGCCTATTGCTAGGGGAGAACTGGCAAGCACACAATTTCGGCGCCTGTTCCATTTGCCTTCTAGTGACAAGGTTGCTTTTTAAAATATTTAAGCAAGACCTTCAGCCTTGATTAGAGCATCTGTCATTGAATATGTATTTGCTGGTTCCCTCGCATAATGTGCTACACATAGAATTCAAATGTCTTTTGGTTTATCAATGGCTACTAAGAACCATAATCAAGCAAAGTCCTCTTACCTAAACAAACTCACTAAGTGTAGGAAGCGATGTCTAAATAGAAAACATGATTAATTTGATCATTGTTTTCTTTCTACATAAACACTCACTTTTTATTCAAGACATATATTCTCATATGTATACACATGTGTTTATACATATTATGCATCAGTCAAATTTAAGAAAGGGTGCTTCATTAAATGTGTGATTACACAAGCTAGAACTCGAGTTTTATCGTGAGCATAAAGCTGAAAGAATTTTTGTAATTTTTGTTTTTTAAAATATATATTCACACAAACAACATACCGATAGCAGCTCAAATTATAAGAGTAATTTTTATTTTTTTAAGCTCATCACTCATTGAGACTTTCCCAGCAGCTACAAGAAGCATTTTATTTTTGCATCTTGTCAGCTCTGTTAAGAGGTTAACTCATACTAAGCACAAGCAAGCTCTCTATGAGACTCAAAACACAGCAATCTCATAAAATAATATGAATTTGGGAATGGAGCGACAGTACAGTGTTAGGGTGTTTGTCTTGCATGCAGCCAACCTGGGACAGACCCGGGTTCAATCCCCAGAATCCCCTGTGGTTCCCCAAGTCTGCCAGAAGTGACTTCTGAGCAGAGATCCAGGAGTAACCCTGAGTACTGCCAAGTGTGCCCCCCTCAAAAACAAAACAAAATAAATAAAATGAATGCAATTCATAGAAAAATTAATGGGAATGCATGATCAAAATAAAGGTTTTACATGACCTACATATGTCCCAGATTCATCTGAGTATGAGATCTTATTCTTTCTGGCCAGCAAGCGTGTAAAAATGGAAGCCCTCTACATTTAGAACCTGTACACGTTTCTAGGTTCAGAGTCCTGAAGCCACACCCCAACTTCTCAAGGGTCTTTCCAAAGATTCACCCCTTCACAACTCCCCACTCTACCCCAACAGAAAGAAATTTTTTCAGACAGGCGATTGCTGTTGTAACACAACCTTTTCAAGGGTTAAGTGTAAATGATTCAGAAACATGTGGCTTAAATTTCCCACAAAATTGAATTCATATGGACTAAGGATATAAAAGGGAAAATACTGTTTTCCAAAACATGGTTTGCGTTTTGAGTAACTCCAAGTGCTGGGAAAAATAGTTTAGGTACTCACTTCACTTTTAACTATAGCCAGAATCATTCATCCATAATGCTACGAAATTTTGTTCTATTACATAATGTTTCATGCTCCAAGCAAATTACTTCGAGAGTGATTAAACACCTAGCTTCACAATTTTGTACAGAACTTCAATAGGACCAGATGAGAAACAAACATTAAATGCTTTTTGTGACTGAGAAAAGAGATTCCTAGCATTGAATCTGCATGTGTATAATTTGGGGATTTTGTGAAAACGCAGGTTCAGATTCAACATGTCTCAGTAGAACCCACTTCTGCATTTATAACAAGTTCTCAGGTGATATTGCTGCTGGTTCACAGAGTCCACTTGAGCAGCAGGAATTCAGATCACCCATGTTACATGTCACCACTCACCACACAAGCCATTCTGCACCTTAATACCTCTCTGAGCTTCCTGAGATTCCTGTCTGGTGACACCTCCTCCCCGCCGAAATGAAATTACATAAATGAGAAAGAAAATACCCTGCTAAAATGGTATAGATAATTACTATGAAATTTACATGACAATACCCACTGATTAGAAGTAATGAGTAATGTATTCATTATTACACATGAACAATGATAAAACAAATAAAAAAACCAGTAAATATTCATCATTACCAGCTCTGCTACTACTCTATCTATCCCAACTGGGACTCTTCTAATAAAACCTTCCAAATCACTTCAGACATCTGATATGGTCTGTTTTAAATTCACTCACTTTTTCTGTTTACCACATGACTAATTAGTCAGGAGCATTTGGCCCTGTTGCATGCACTAGTTTTACACACATGGCCGCCTTACTTTCCCAACTAACTTTTAATCTCCATGATGCTGTGGACGGTGTCTATTCTCTATCTGAGCATTCCTCAACTTGCTTTCTGAGTTGACCATGAAATAAGAAGAACATTCTGTAAAAGCATATGAAAGCTTCACAAAACCTAGCTAACAATTTTTCAAGAGCATACAAAGAGTCAACAATATCTAGAATGTTAGAATTCAGTGTCTGTTTATCACCTAGAGGGAAGGGTTAAAGGCAGGGGACTGAGATTGGAGTTGGGTAAGAAAACTCAGAAGTTCTGTGAAAACATTCAATACTTATCCACTTAACCATTTAATATTCATGCATGCTTGATGAAAATTTTGTAACTTCTTTCCTCCCTTGGGAAATGAAGGGGACTGTTTTTCATGTATGCAACATTATAGGGAACTTATTAAGAAGAAGAATGCTCTTATTTGCCTCTTGGGAAAAGTAATGTAGAGAAGCAAGTTACTTTTACTTATTTTTATATATACCACACACACACACACACACACACACACACACACAATCATATGGCAAAGCTAGGAAAAGTATTTCTCAAATTTGATTGCCTTTGGGAGAGTCATTCATTCCCAGCTTCTGGAAAACCCACTGCACACCACTGGGGAAGCCACCAACCCTGTCTTTATTCCACACCAGAACATCTGGCCAAGCAGACACAGAAGGTGGTCTCTGCACAGCAAATGAAGGTCAACAAGTGGAGGTGGCCCCTAAGGATCCAATCAACTATCCTTGCTTTCCTTTTTTTTTTTTCTTTGCAGCTGAAGCTTCAACTTCACTGTAATGAAGTTCTGCAGAGTTTCTGCTGCAATCATCAGCCAAAGACAGGAAACATCCCAACCCCCCTCCCCATAATACAGGACTTATGATTATAGGAGCAAACATGCTTTGGGTGGGCCAACCACTAGATCTGTGTATCAGGTATATCACCAAGGGGCATAATAATCTCTAGAAAAAACATATTCTGAATGACCTATATCAAACACAAATAGACATGGATACTAGCTTTGTAGGAGTGCACACTTTTTTAAAAGTCAAAATTCATCCTGCAAATATAAAAGGCTGTGGATTAAGTAAGAAATCATCATATCAAGTAGCTGGATAATGGATGAATGCTTCAAACACCTTTTTATTTTTTTTGAGTCCTGAGACTCTAATGAAATATATATTGACACCAATAAAATAAAAACTTTTTGATCTGTTATCTATTCTGAGACTCTATGCCACTGTACCAGAGAAAAATGACACTGGTCATGGATATATATCGTTTTGGGGGGGGGGGAAACATTAGTTATAGTATTTATTTTAGTTACAATACAAATTCATTTCAAAGTTAAAATTCAAATTCATTGTCATTTTAAAAGAATATGTTGCTTTTGACACTTGGAGTTTCCAGTATTCGTGATATTGTTGATAGCATCCTCATTACTGATATCAATCTGGCTGCATCATGCTATATGACGAGAAATATGGAATCTTTTACTATGGTGGGATTTAACAGCACAGAGTTAAAAAAAGAAATATCTACTTTCCCATGATGTGTTCTTAGAAAATTCACATTAACTTCATGGAGAAGTTAACAGCAAGAAGGGTAGCAGCTGATAGGTTTTTGTTCTTGATGATTTCAAAGAAGGATATCAATTTCAGTTTTGCAGCTCATTCAGAAAATTGCCTTGATAGCTTGGAAAATCCCTATTTATGCTTTCTGCTAGTGTGTTGTGTTTATATGTGTGAGTGAATGTGCATGTGACTAAACTAAAAGAAGTCATGCCAACCGTAAAGGAAATTAAAAATAAACTTCAATATGCTTCCATATGCCAACTCGGGGACCCTAGAGACTACATCATAAACTTGCACATTTAAATTGTCTACATGGATTTTAGATTCAAAAAGTGTCTAAGCATTTTCATCATCATACTCACATAAATAAAATGTATTTTCACATGAGGAAATGTATTTATTTCCCTGACAAACAATAGGATATTTTACTTAGGCATCTGAGCATCAAATAAATTAGAAGTAAATGTTCTGCATTTTAAGACATCTAAAAAGCCACCCTTTCCCCCCTTGTATTAGAAGTAAAATGGAGTGAATGACAAATTATAAAAGAAAGGAATTTAAAACAATCAATGTTATGGGATGATTGAGAATTTTAAAGTAAAAAGATTAATGATGTAAGTATTAAATCTCCACATGTCAACTAATTTAATTACCTTCATATTGCTAAATAGAAAACAGGTGTTTAAGTTCTTATATTTTTATACAAAAGTTTACTATACTAATAATTTTCAAGTAATAATTGTAGTTACCTCATGCACTAAAAACAATCTACATATAGGTAATAATAACTAATTCAAATTAAAAATTGGGGCTGGAGAGATAGTACTATGGATGAAGTGCTTGCTTTGCATGCAGACATAGTAGGTGTATACCCCCTGGAGCCACATATAGTTCACGAG
>PVKC010053530.1:0-10124 GCA_004027635.1 Crocidura indochinensis | reverse complement strand
TCTGTATACTTGGCGCCCCCTCAAGAAAAAACTCTAATGTAATTCCAATAGAATTAAAAAGGTTCTGAGGCAGGATAATATTACAAGGTGCTTTAGAAGTCCACAAGAAATTCTGCTTGGTAGAAGCATTAAGTAAAAAACCAAAGTTCTGGTCATTAAGTAAACACTGGATTGGGCACAACTTGTTTATAGCACCAAATGCAAGGCTTTACTGAGTCATTCATTAAAATCTGGTCCCTTCATAGTCCTATGCAGTTTTACTTTCCGATGCCCTCTCCCTCTGTCCTGGTTGGAGACACTGTAACACAGGGCATTTCTAATTCATGCAGCTTCCAAACAACTTTAAGAAAAAATCATTTCCCCACCAAACAATAAAAAGTATTTTTCATCTGTACCAAATTCTCTACCAATGGGGCCGGAGCCATGGCACAACATGCAAAGCATTTGCCTTGCACATGGCTGACCCTTTTTCATCCCTGACATACATATTTTCCCTTGAGCTCACCAGGAGGGATTCTTGGGGTAAAGTTAGGAGTAAGTATGAGTACCACAGAGTGTGGTCCCAAAACAAAATCGAGCCATTTGCTTTGTATGTGGTCAACCCAAGTTTGATCCCTGGCATTCTATATGATTCCTTGAGCATAGTAGGAGAGATTTCTGAATACAAAGCCACCTGAGTCCTGAGTCCCACTGGGTGTGACCCAAAAAACAAAAAAAAAAAGTTCTCAACAAAATGCGTTAAGTATCTTAAAGGTTTTGCCACTTCCCCTTGTTGAATCCAACTCTGTGCTTCTTATTCACCTTCCTTTGTAATCCTTTATAAAAAAAAAAAATTAGATAATCCTGAATTTTTTTTTTGTTTTTTGGGCCACATCCAGTGGCGCTCAGGGGTTACTCCTGGCGATGCGCTCAGAAGTTGCTCCTGGCTTGGGGGACCATATGGGGCACGGAGGATCGAATCACGTGTCTGTCCAAGGCTAGCGCCGTAAGGCAGGCACCTTTACCTCCAGCGCCACTGCCCGGCCCCCTAATCCTGATTTTTTTGACCTCAACATCTAGCACCTCACTGCCTACAGCACTCCTCTAGGTTCTGCTTGCTTACAGGCAAAATCACCATCTCTGTACTTTTCAAATAGCAACTTCTCTCATATGTATTTCATTATCATCAATCATTGGCATTAGACCCTGGGTCATTACAAATAATTTATTTGCCTTTACTTTGGGAGACAGGTCTGCCTTTAATCATCATCTCTTGCTCATGGTCTTTCTTCTCTGATTTCCTTATCTCCTGTAATGTTCCCCTTATTTCACTTCATTATAAAAAAAAAACATAATAACATTCTCATCAACCTTTTTGCCTCCTATCTCTACCACACTCATCAACCTTTTTGCCTCCTATCTCTACCACACAGAGCTAATGAGGGAACTGGGACTTGACTAGAGAGGGAAACAGAAAGTAGTTGATTGGCACACTTCAGGGAATAGTGTTACGGTCTCTCTTTTACCAATCATGAGTGGGAACACCTAGGAACTCTGCTTTCATTAGTGATTCCTTTGCATGGGGGACCAGATGACTCCCTGATGACTGCTTTGTTGATCACAGTTGCCTGCCAAGACCTTCTGTCACCAACTGGCACATCCAAACTCTCTCCATTCTCCTTTTAATAGTCTGTGAATGAATTCTTTTCTCCAGCTAATACTTTTATGGAATTTCATCCTCTTCAATGAAAGTAATTCTAACTTCATAATTTGTGATCTATATGTGATTTACTAGAAGGTGTAAACAAATGTTGTTCTATAACTGAAGTTTGAGTCATTAAAGTAAGCTGTAAGTGTCTAGAATTTAGTGTCATTAAAAAACAGAATTCAAGATTACAGGTGAATTCAAGGTGATCTTAAAACAAACCCACATATTTTAGTAGCAAATTTGAATCTTTAGGAAGGCTTACCTTCTTAACAAAATACTTTGACTATTTATTGGAAAGTGTCTTCTTTAACATCACGTGCTAAATTTCTTTCTTTCTTTTTTATGAAAATACTGGAAGAAAGGTTAGAGACCAAATCCACTGCAAAGGTCTTTCCTTGCAGTTAGATAGAATAATCACCATACACAAATTTCTCTTTCCTTTTAATATGTCAATGCATCTAATCAAGACATTCTTTTATATTTGATTTTAAGACAGTTTCAAAAGAATACTTTTTATTCTTGATTTGAGTAACATCTGTCAATAGTGCTCAACAAAACAGGACTATAACCACTGTGATTAGTATGTTCTCATGCAGCTTTATTTGCTTTCATTTTTTTCTTCAAAGAACCTAATACACACACACAAAGCAAGATGTTCACTGAATTATGTGGAAAGTACTATAGGAGGACAAAGTGTAGCAAAGCTTTGGGTGTTTAAAGCATTATGGAAATGTTTTCATTTTGATTTCCATTCTAATTAGGCTACTAGCAGATGGAAAGAATGGAAATCATATCCTAGCAGGAGACAGACACTGAGTTCTCCAAGATACAATATGTGCTGAAAAGACAGCTGCTTTTATCAAAGGGAAGTGACAGTCCTCTAATTTTATGTTTTGTTGAATTTTTAAAAAATGAATACTTTATTGTTTGTTGTTTATTATAGTTTCTATACCCCACTATCAGCAAAAAATAAAAGAAACCATGCTTAAGTATCTTTTATGTTTCTATAATCTATTGAGAGCTGAGTTATTTACCTCCTAGAGTAAGTAGTTCTATGGAGGGTGCAGATTTGTGGAAGGTGCAGTAACATTCCCCTAAATGCAATTCACTCTTAAAGTTTGGGAAGAAAGTGGCAATATGATTTTATTTGGGCTTATGACTCTTTTTTTCTCTGGATTAACCAATACCAATATGTTTTTATTTGGGTTTATGACTCCTTTTTCTCTGGATTAATCAATACTTTTGCATCCATATTTCTTTTGGGGGGGCACACCCACTTGACACTGAGGAGTTACTCCTGGCTATGCACTCATAAATCACTCCTGACTTTTGGGGACCATATGGAACGTCAGGGGATGGAACAGCAGTCTGTCTTAGGCTAGTGCTTGCAAGGCAGACACCTTACCTCTAGAGCCATTGCTCCGGCCCCTGTGTCCATATTTCAAAGAACTCATGCTCTTAGTTTCTGCTCATCTGTCCTTCATTTTTGTTTCATAAGCAAATGAAAGCTATAACAAGGAATTCCATGAATTGTAGTTGTCTAAGACCCACCCAAATCAAGAGAATTTAAGAACTAGTTGGAAGTCCCATACATTGATGTTCATTATATAGCTCTGGATTCAAACCTACATTCAAGTCATTCTAGCTATATTTTTTGTGTAGTTTGTAGATAAGACAAATTCATTCACACCATTCTAGCAATGTTTATTGAGCAGTTTGTAGAACTGAACCTGGCTCTATGCATCTGGTTCTTCTTTCTAGGTATGTTTCTTCCTGGGATATGTTACCTTCCCATAATAAAAGATTTCTTGGGAGAGGAAGGTTTGGGTACTAATTGGTATATTTTGGTTTTTTGGTTTTTTTTTTTTTTTGGTATTTTTTGGGTCACACCCGGCAGTGCTCAGGGGTTACTCCTGGCTCCATGCTCAGAAATTGCTCCTGGCAGGCACGGGGGACCATATGGGGCACCGGGATATTCGAACCGATGACCTTTTGCATGAAAGGCAAACGCCTTACCTCCATGCTATCTCCCAGGCCCCCAATAATTGGTATATTTTAATTCCTAAATTGCTGATTTGAAATTAGGGAAAGCGAGAGAGGAAACAGAAAGATAGTATTATATAGATCTGCTGTACACAGAGATGTTTTACTAGGAAGGATAAACCTATAAATGATGTTAGCAATGTTAAGGGATCTTAGTATTTTGTTGTTGTCAATCCCTTGATAGCTCATTGTTAGTTTCTAACCAGTTAGCCCTAATGAAATGCCCAAGCTCTGTAGGTCATACCAGTTTTGTAGTATACATGTTTTTTACATGATGGTCAAGTAGACTGAGCACAAACTCTTCCAAAAATGCTTACTCAGAGAAAACAGCATGACAATTAAAATAATTGCCACATATAGTTTTACAAATTAGACAATTTCAATGATAATAGCAGACAACAATTGATTATAGGTGAGGTGTAAAGAAAGGAGGGCTGCGGGCTGTCTTCTGAGGTTGCAGGTACATAGCTTCCCAAATATCCACCACTCCTTTTGTAGTCTTGGAATTATTGTTTAAGTACTGTAGCAAGATAATAATTCTTTCATCTGATTTTTCATTTCCAAATATTAAACCTAATAGTTACTTTGAACTGAGTCATTTTCATTAGATCCAGTAAAATGAGACTCTGGTAACCTATAAAGATAAATACGGAGGAATTTTCATGACTATACTATCAGGACTTATTTTAACAACACCATGAAGCTCAATTTGGACTAGAAACTTGGTATTGTTTATGGAGAAGCAGAGACACCTATATCTAGCATATCATAAACATAACAAGTTATGCATACATAATTTCTCACCTTAAGATATTGTGCTGTATATGCAAAAAACATGAGCTTGGTGCTCTAAGAGGTGTTCTTGTTGCTTTGAATATATAAAACTATATCTAGACGGACAATTCCCAAAGTGATAAGATACTTGGAAGAAAACTAGGAAAACAGAGCCTTTTCAAATAAGAAATTCTAAATTTTAGAAGTAGAAAAGGCTATTGTTTCAACTTAAAAAAAAAGAAAAAACCTCTCCTGGTGCAGCAATGGTTTTTCTCTTTGTGTTTTGGTTTGCTCCCTTCTGACAAGCAGTACAACCTTGCCCAGAATGAATGCTGAAAGGATGGAAAGGTTAAAGTAGCTCACAGAGCTCTGCAAGTTATGCTGATGTGTAGAGCAAAGACCTAAAAGTCTCCTGTGACTCCAGAGCAATTGATGCTCACCAAAAGGTTTTCTACAGCTAAGCAGAAGTCTTGTTGCTTAAATCACTGATGACCTGGAATCCCTATGGGTCTCCCTGCATAGCCAGTAGTAATTCCTGAGGGCAGAACCAGGAGAAAGCCCTTGGAGCAATGATGGATGTGGCCACTAAACAAACAAACAACAACAAAAAAAAAATGAAAGAAAAAGAAAGCACAGATAACTTCTAGGTAAGTATGGTGCACGGTGGGTCATTTATGGTAACAATTACTTATTTAGAAGGACTGAAAGAAACATAATTATCATTTCTGGAGCATCAGTGGCAGGATCAAAAGTTGATACATGCTGATATTTTCATGCTAAGAATTACTGGGAGTCTAAAAAAAATCGAAGGAGACTCTCAAAGTCAAACTTCTATGTATAAAGCAAAATGTCCTAGAAGAGAAACTATAGAGTTCTCTCCTCTTCCCCCTCTTTCTCCCTCTTCTTTCTTTTCTCTTTTTTCTGTATCTATTTGCCTATCTCTGTCTCATCCTCCTCTTTCTCCTAATTCATATATAAAAGATGGTGTTTACAAACTAGGAAGATAATTTTTAGAGAATGCCGACATCAGACTTCCAGGCCTTCAAATTGCGAAAAATAAATGCCTGTTGCTTATGCTCTGAAATTCCCTACTAAAAAGAAATGTGAACAAAGAGATATGTGTCCTTTATTAGAAGGACTCTTGGAGTCATAATTACCATTTCTTGTCCTTTTAGTCTATTCTTTTTTTCTCATCATGCCTACTTCACTTGGCAGCAAGAAATTCGTATACTTACTACAGCTTTCTATAACCATAACATCATCCTTCTCAGATACTTCATGGCATCCAGTATATTCATTGAAGAACCTGATTAATATAATGACTCATAATAATATATTTTAGTAAAAACTAACCCATCCACCCACCAACCCACCATAATTGCTCAAAGTTGCTGGATGATCGTTTTCAACTTATTTGGAGTAAAAGTTCAAACAGTTGAAAGGAGAAATGTCACATTAACTGACATGCAAGCACTTTTTCTGCACCGATTTGAAACTTGTGAATTTATGACAGTGTTTCATTCTCTATGTGTGGTCCAAACTGTTACAGTTCTGTGACAGTCATGATATTAAATTCGTACTTTTGAAAGGAGGAAAATCATGATTCACTTCACCAGGATTTTTGAAATACTAGCTGGTTAAAACAATGAAAATAAAATTGCTAAAACCCACTCGGCCAGTACCTGGCATGCGGTGAACGGTTTGATTCTCCAGAGGAATGGAGGAATATCAAGGACAGAGATCTGTAGACTAAAGGTATTCCCTTTAAAATGCAGCAACTTTGGTTCTTCCAGCAGCTGTCCACCTTGATGCCTTTCATCTGAAACTACTTCCTATAGGAGCCAAAAAAAAAAAAAAAAGGCAGAATAAAATATCCCACTCAGATATTTTCTTTACCAATTAACCTTTTCTTTAAATATAGTGCACTCCCTACCATGTGAATCCTAGAAATAGGGTATAATAGACACAGCAATTCTTTCAAAGCCATGAAAGGTTTTACAAGGTTCTTGAGTAAAGACTAAAAACTGCTGAATAATGAATATTTGGTCAGGAAAAAGAATACTATTCTTTAAATTTGTATTGTTTAAACTTTTTAAATATACTACTCCTTTTTTAGTCACCATACCTAGTGACATTCAGGAATTACTCCTGGCTCTGAGCTCAGAAATTGCTTCTGACTTGGAAGACCATATGGGATTCCAGGGATACCAAGGTCTTTCCTAGATCGGCAGCATGCAAAGCAAAAACCCTACCGCTGTGCTATTGGTGTGACACCTCCTTTTTTTAAATTAAATGACCACCCCAACTTTGGACCCAAGTAAATTTTAATATGACCGATTTTCCAGTATAGTATGGATTTCATTCTGATAATCAAGGGATACATTTGAATTTAACTTTGTACTTCCAGCTTCATAAAACAGACAGGTGTATCTTTCTTGGTTTCTGATCCACTTGTTTATCAAAGACATAGGGACTATCCAATATTTACTGGGGCACAAAACAAATGGTGTAGCATGCATATAACATGTTTGTTTATAGAAATATCCATTGAAAGTTTTAAGTTAATAGTTAAGTTTTTCTAAGTTTAACAAGTTAGTTTTAGTTAAAGAAAAAAGCTAAATTCATAAGTCTTGTGCCTTACACTGAGAAATTTTATAAATAATTTATACACAATTCACAAAATTTTCACTGATTAAAACCTTTACTTTGCTTTGAATTTGCAGTTTAGAATCATTTTGGAGATATGTATAGCATAAGAGAAATAATTTAAACTATTAAACTACTGTAGAGATTAGACTTAATGGAGGTAACAAGTATCTCAAAATCCATCTTCTAAAATCCCCATTAATTGACATAATTTTCTTCCAAGTTAAGATAAATAAAAGACCCTAGAATCCCTTAATCATGTTCTGTAATCTTTCCCAATTCTATAAAAGATTCTAAGAAAGCAAATAGCTTTATAAATACAGTAAATCGTATTTCAATTATCAGTGAATGAAAGCAACTGAGATGTTGCCATTTCATTTCTGATACATATAAATACATATATTATGTAACATATGTATGTAGAATAACATTAATAAAACATTTCTCACTAAGAAGCAGCTGTTCTGCTTTTATCCTTCATGTACACATAAACTGTTCCTTGATTGCAGAGTTATTTCTCACCATAAGATTAAATAATTCAATTTCAATGTTCTCTTTTTTAACTAGATTTGAGCTTATTAGTGAAATAAATGCTTCTAGAGTACTCCCAATGCTGAAGTTTCAATGATGTTAAAAAATTTTTCCTTGCTGTGTTGTTCTATATGATACCCATTAGCTAGAGTGGGGGTTAAACATTTAAAATATAGTTAGAGTGTCCTCAAAATAAAAATTTAATGTTGTGAATTAAAATTTCACCTTTGACTAGCAACTACTGTTACTGAACAGTGACAATGTAATGCAGTGCCAGCTTATTTATGATGTTGTAGATCAGGAGTTCAGAAAAAATAACATAGTTTAAAGTGTCTATTAATGGTTTCAAATACAGAAGAAAAGAGTCATGGCAGAGAGAAAAAAGAAATGAGCTCCAAATGGCGACCATAGGTCTTCTATAAATAATAGTCAATTGTTCTTCCCTTGGAGTTACTACGTTTGGTGTTATTTGTGTGCTGAACTCTAGATATGGAGAAATGATACACTCTCCATCACCAAGGAGATGATGATTATGACAATATATGTTTACTAATATACATTATTATATTATAGTATATATATATATATGCTGATGAGATTAGGCAGATTATGTTTAACCCCAGGTGGAAAAAGACACCAATGAAGGGGCCTGGGGAATTTGCCTAATATTTGAGCTGAGTATTAAATAAATATAAGGCTTAGCCAAATTTAAGAAAGAAAAGTGTTTTCCAAAAAAGAAAAGAGGGTATGCACTTAGGCATGGAAGCCAGAGAGAATGTGATAGTGGGTAAGGTTGATAGTGAGTGTTGGAAGGTCACAATAGTTTGGGACAGACACCAAATCATGCAATTTGGTTTGTCATGCAAAGGACATTGAATTTAATTATAAGATAGTGTTGTACAGATTTTAAGGTTCATAAGAATTTTTGGAAGGTCACATAAACTAGAGTAGTTAAGCTTGTCAACCAAAAATTGATAAGGAAGCACAGTACTGTATTCACATTTCCATGTGGTCCTGTGCAAGGTAATTATTATGAGGCTGAGGCTGTTTCAGTTTTTACTTGGGTTTATTCCTAGCACAGGAAAATAATTAGCATGACAATATAATAACTTGCCGTTGCATTTCTAGTGCAAAGTTAGAAATAGGTAAAAAAGAGACATATTCTTATAAATACCATATTCAAGCCAACAAATAGCAAGTGTTGACCCTTTAAAATATTTTTAATTATCGCCTCATAAATTGGCCCATTTTCTTTAAATCAAAACTGCCTGAATATGTAAAGAATTAAACTACAGTCAGGAGCTAAAAAGCCTTGTTCAAGAGCATGTATTAGGGTAGAGCCTAGGCTATTATAGTATTTAGAAATTGCATAGAGGGGCCAGAGAGATAGCATGGAGGTAAGCATTTGCGTTTCATGCAGAAGGTTGGTGATTCGAATCCCAGCATTCCATATTGTCCCCTGAGCCTGCCAGAAGCGATTTCTGAGCATAGAGCCAGGAGTAACCCCTGAGCACTTCCGGGTGTGACCCAAAAACAAAAACAAAAAAAGAAATTGCATAGAGAGTCATTGCATTCAAAGTTAAATTCTAATTCACCAAATACTTTATCGAATAAAAATGGACATCCTCCAAGAAAGTTATTTTCTTAAAGCTATATGACAGAGCTGAGCCTTAAGCAGGACAATTGGATCATGACCAATATGTGTAATTTTTTACTATATTTCCTTTCTTTTCCCTCTATTCTGTTCTTTGTTGGTTATGATGGGTGCATACACAATGGTGCACAGAGATTATTCCTGGATCTGTGCTCAGGGATCATATGTGTTGGTACTCAGTGTACTATTTGTGATGCCTGCTTTTGAAAAAGAGTCAGCTTTATGCAAGGTAAATATCTTAACCCATGTAGTATCTCTTCTGTCCAAAGCTAGTTTGTCTTTTAAAAAGTCATGTGAAGGTCACAATACTATCAATTCTGATTTAGAAGTAGTTTTCCAATGGTACAATGAATTCATGAAGATGTTATAAAGCAGTGTTTACTACCAAGCAAAGTATGTATGTATAAAACTCTAAAATAAAGAATGAAAAGGAAAAATATTAGGAATTTTGAAAGTACAAATCTATATATGTAAGACCCTAAAATAAATAATAAAAAATATTAGGAATTTTGAAAGCAGAAATTTACTAATTATTTTCACAAAGAAAAATGTTCCCTCTAAAAGTGATTTGAAAATTCTGATTTAGGGCTTCAAAGTTTAATGCAATCTTGATTTAGTTATGCTCTTTTTTAGCTTTTAATCTCTAGCTATTGAACTAACTACATCCAACTAATAGTGTACTATAATCTTGCATAAATTATTAAGTACTTATAGCTAGTCCATAACAAAACCAATTAACTTTTTAAATGAAGGACTATTTTGTAAAGGCACGATTTGATTTAGAGTTAA
>PVKC010053529.1:0-10112 GCA_004027635.1 Crocidura indochinensis | reverse complement strand
TTTCCTCTGATAACCCAAGCATTGGGTAACCTCAGGGTACCCAGAATGGAATCTAGCACATGCTTTCGAAGCTCAACCCTTGATCCCCGAGTTTTGGGGTTAAGCGGTCCATTCTTTTTTATTTCTGAGTACTTTACCTGCATTTGAATCTATTCCGATTTTATCAACAGACTTTGCAGCTTTAGCTTTTGAATTCATGATTGAATTCAGCCTTTTAATTTTATTTTATTTAACTTTCATTGGTGGTTCTGAGTTCAGTGACTAGGGCTACACTATGGAAAGCTTCAGCTCTTTCCCCAAATTACCTTTCAGCCGAAATACGAAAGTTATATTGTCCCAACTTCATGGAAACCACATAAGTTTGTACAATCAACTAGAATGACTTCTAAGACGTCAGTTTTAGAGTCTTGAAGATGCCAGTCAACAAATCTATAACTCTCTTAAAAGAAACCTTCAGACCATTATCTATCTCAAAGTCTTGCAGCAGATTATAGGGCCCTTAAAATTCATAATGGCTTGATAGATCCTTTGGATCTGCTTCTGCTGTAGCATTGTACAGAACAGAGGATTCATCTTACTACAAAGCTGGAGGCAAGACCCAGCTGAGCCTCCTGAACTAGGGGTCTCTCAAAGACCAAATGAGATTGGGTTCCATGACCCTGCCTGAGTTTCCAACCTAGAATCTAAGGAAGAATGCCCTTGTAAGCTGTCAGCCTTTCACCGTAATTAGAACTCAGTTTCGATTGGTAGACAAGATTTCACTCGGTGTGAATCTGGAAGCTGAAATGAAAAACTGCATCCTAAAAACCCTGGAAGCTGAAATGAAAAAAACAGTTTGACTCTTGGAAACCCTAAAACTTAAGCTTTAGCTTTGTGTTTAGTGGTGTGAAAGTTAGCTCACGCTTCTCACTGCGCAGAAGAAAGAGCAATGATATGAAAACCCGTGGCCTCCACACGCAAAGGGTGCAATCCGGCTCCACCAGAATCTGGGTCAAGGGGTCCTCAAGACCCTCATCCCCCAAAACTACATTTCCTAGAAGAACTTGCGGCTCGCTGCGCGGTGGAGGCGAGAACGTGCTCGGGGCAAGCCCACAGAGACTCACAGAGACTCCCCTCTCTTTTCCCCGGCCTTTCTCCGGGGGTGCCCCGCCGCGGGGCATCTCGGGAGTTGTAGTTCAGCGTGCTGGTGGGGCGAGCGCCTTTGTGGTGCCCGGCGCGGCCCCGCGAGGTGGGTCCAGCCCACATACGCGCGCGCGCGCGCATCGCTCCGAAGAGGCCGACCGGCGCCTCCCGCAGAGCGGGGCGGTCGATTCTGCCGTCTACACCGCCTTCCTGGCCCGCCCCTCGTCGTGCCGGGCCCGCCCCTCCTTCCTGGGGCTGCAGCCGAGGCGGCGGTGGCGGCGGCGGCGGCCGGGCAGGGTGGCCAGGGGCTCCCGGGGCTCCGCTCTCTCCGCGCGCGCGTTCCTCCCTATGCGGTGACTGGCCTGCAGCCGGGCCGGCGGGCCCCGGGCTTCCCGCGGCGGGATGTTCTCCCGGAGGAGTCACGGCGACGTGAAGAAGTCCACCCAGAAGGTGCTGGACCCCAAGAAGGACGTGCTGACGCGCCTCAAGCACCTGCGGGCGCTGCTCGGTGGGTGAAGGCGCGCGCGGAGGCGCCGGGAGGTCTGGGATGCCCGGTGCATTGGACCCTCCTCTTGGGGGGAGTGCAGCATTGCTCCCCGAGAAGTAGGCAGCCGGACCCGCGGACTTTGCACTGTCCCGGTGTGGCGTCAACTTCCCCCCACTCTCCCCGAGTCTCCCCCATCCCTTCCTCCCGAGCTAGAGGCTGGGCGAAGCTGCCCTCTTCCCCTCCTGCACTGCCCCAAAGTGGCTTCCCTGGGGTTCTCGGGGGGCGCCACTTCCCTGCACCCCAAACTGTCATCTCCTCTCACTTCTCTCCTGGACAGTTTAGGAGTCCAGGACCCCGAGTTCTAATCCCGAGTTCTAATCCCGGCACCCATTCATCGGTCGTTCCTGCGTTTCAAGGTTTCTCCTTTCATCCCACCTCCCTAGTCACTTCCAACCTCCACTCACGGTTACATTTTTTAATTTATTTATCTATTTATTTATTTTACTCTGGAGTTCCAAGTCCCCGAAGAGACGGAGACTGCTACGGGGTCTCCGGATGAATGACATCTAATCGTATGTCCTCTCCCTTTCTCTCGTGCCTCTCACACTTAGTTTTATTTGGGTTTCCTAGTTTGCTGCGGTTTCTTTTGTGTCCTTGACGGCAACTGGCTCCCCGTGTCTGCATGCAGGGAGGTGCCCTTGCCAAGGAGTCCAGGAGGCTAAACAAGGCTGTGTGTGAGGGTCGTGCGCCTTCTTGCCTTTGGGCAGGGTGCGTTTCTCGGCCCTGGTGGGTCTGGAGGAGGGTCATCAGTGCCCCCCAACTTCCCCCCACTCGTGCCTGCAGATGCCCCCATGGGGGTGTCCACCGGGCTTCCTGTCACCTGCTGCGTGCCATGTGCAGTTTGGTTTGCAAGTATTTTCTTAACCTCCTTCCGTTTAATGTTTAGGATCAAAACACCTTTGCTAGTTTACAGACAGACATGCCTTTGTGCATTTGGGGGTGAAGAAAAGGACTCATGTTTCTCCTAGAGGTCTTTTCTTTCCTTTTCCTGTTTGGGCTTGGGTGGGGGATTTGGAGGTTACACCCAGTGGCACTAGGAGCTACTTCCTTTGGGATGATCTGATCCTGGATCACTTTCTATATTCTGGGGCCATGTGCAGTTAGAAATCCAACCTGGGCCTCCCAGATGTAACCTTTGAGCCGTTTTCCTCTCCTCCCTATTTCTTTTTCCTTTAAAGAAGCAAAAGTCTTATGATTTAGGGTACCTATGTGCATCTGTCACATAGGAAATAAGGCCTAACAGTTCATTTTATATGTGAGACTTGTAGATTAAGGTCTTCTTTCATGAGATTAAAACTTGCTAATTGTTGCTATTTATATTCTGTGAAATTACCTCTAAGGAAAACAACTGGGGACAACATACCTGCTTTTATCAAGTGGGTTATTTATAATCTCAGATTCTTTTGAGATTATTATACTGCCTTTAGTTTGGACATGTAAATTAGTTATTGTTAGAGGGATTACTTTTCAGGGCTTTTTGAAAGTGAAATGCCGTGTTCTTGAGAAACTGAACAGTCTACTTCCTGTAGAGAAATACCATTAATACACAGGTGGCTTTGTGTGGAGTTCTCAGTAGTGACTGATTAACACCTACTGCAGGGTCCTGTTTTTGATAAGGGAGAACTGAGCAGTAGTTTTAAAAGTATTTGATACTTTGGTACTTTTTTTTTTTTTTCCTGTGGCGGAGAATTTGAGCTTTTGTTCCCTCCAAGTCTACAGGTTTAAGTTGGCTACAGTTTGTAAAGGCAGAATCAATTAAACCTAGATCAGTTTTTCCTAGAGATACACAGTATATTGTTACCGTCCTAAGCAAGAAGCTACTTTTCAAGGCTGTGTAATTGTGGTTTCACTTTAATGTTTTAGTTTGAGGAACTTTTATCATTTCATTGAGCTCAGTATGACCTCAGTTTTGTTACACCTCAGTTTCTTTACAGTTTCCTTAGCTTTTACCTTCATTTTTGTTGATGGATCTATCGAATGCCCCAGTTTATTTTATCACTGAAATTTCTATCCTCAGGGGATAGAATTTTATAGAGGTGTTTAAGGAGTTCTGCTTCTTGGTTAATATAACCTTTCACTTTGGCAGTGGGTTAAAGACTAACAAAAAATAGAACATTAAACCTCTTGCTTCGTTTGTTTGCTATGGAAAAAAATGAAGTCTGTTTAGAAGAAGTCTGTTTAGGTAAAAAGTCCTGCTGAAATGAAAGATGATTTGAGGGACCAGAGAGACAGCATGGAGGTAGGGCATTTGCCTTGCATGCAGAGGGACCGTGGTTCGAATCACGGCATCCCACGTGGTTCCTGAGCCTGCCAGGAGCGATTTCTGAGTGTAGAGCCAGTAGTAACCCCTGAGCATTGCCAGGTGTGACCACCCCTCCAAAAAAATAAAACGATTTGAAAGATATGAAAAAGTTATTGTAATTTTATTTATAATTTAATTATTGTACTTTATTTACAATTTCAAATATATTTTATTTACAATTTTATTATTGTAATTGTAACTGCTTGTAGCTTCATTTTGGGCTAGCTAGTTGGTGTCTGAATCTTTTGAAACCACTTTTGTAAAAGAGGATATGGTAATGTCTACTTTGTAAAGGCTATTTTGATTAGGAAGTATAAACTGCTCTAGTTTAGATTAGGTAGTTAACAGTTTCCTCTCCCATTACTAATCTCCCATCATTAGTTGGATAGATTATTTATTTTGATAGGTAATCCCTTTTTTATTTTGATGAGTGTGATGAGGTTGCTTTCTCTTTATTAAGAATTAATATCTAAGACTACTGGCTGAATGCCACATTTAAGCCATGAAAAATAATCAAGTATATATATATTTTTTTTTGGGGGGGGATTTTGGGGGGCCACACCCATTTGATGCTCAGGGGTTACTCCTGGCTAAGCGCTCAGAAATTGCCCCTGGCTTGGGGGGACCATATGGGATGCCGGGGGATCGAACCATGGTCCTTCCTTGGCTAGCGATTGCAAGGCAGACACCTTAACCTCTAGCACCATCTCACTGGCCCCAAATCAATTTTTTTTTAGTATTGAAAGTGGTAATTGCAATCAGAATTTCCTAATTTGACCTGACTGTATTGTAGATTGGTCTTCCGTTAACCTTTGTTTTATTGAGGGGGAAGCTGAGGTTTAGGCAGGCCTTACAAGTATAGCATCTAATTCGAGAAAGAAAAAAAGAACCGTTAGTTTCCTTGACTTCCAGTTCTCCTTACATTATTGAGATAATTATTAGGAAATCAAATGAGTAAACAAAGAAAAGAGAAGCAAATAATATGTTGTATAATTTTATATGTTGTAGCAAAGATTTTATACCTATAAACCTCAAATTGGGTATAAAAATTCTTGCTTTAGTAGCAAGAATAGATGATGTAATGGCTAACAATTAGAGTATAAAATAATTATATTATGGCTAATGTGGTAGTCAATTATAGGGCCTAAAAAAGCAAAGAAATCATTCAAACTTGTTGAAATACAGAAGCATATGCACTTTTGATCCCAAAGTGTAAGGAGAAAGAAAGAAATCAAGTGGTTGGAAAGTTGCGAAGAAGAGACAAACGAGAAGCAAGAGGCATGGTGCAAAGAGATTCAGGTGCATTGGTGTTAAGGAAGGATGGAATTAAATATTCCAAAGCACAGTGTCAGCAACACTGAAATGATGAGATCCACATTTTAAAGATCAAACTTACAAAAGTTGCCTGTCAAGGTAGCAGGCTGGAGGGGTGGTGGAGAATAGGAGAGGGAGTCTGGAACATTGGTAGAGGAAAGTTGAAACTGGCAGCAGGCTGGATCAGTGCTGGATCATCATGGCATGTCTAAGAAGCAAACTAGGAATAACTTTTAACACCATAAATAATGCTGCTTTAATAAAATAAAATGTTAAAAAAGAGGAACATTTGAAGGAGGTTTTATTTAGACTGAAAAATAGTTAAAGTAGCTCTTTTCAATAGAAGAATAATGTATAGGGGCCAGAGCCATAGCACAGTGGGTCAGCGGTTGTGTTGTACATGGCAGACCTGTGTTCAATCCCCAGCAGCCTGCAAGGATTTCTTTTTTTTTTTTTTTTTTGGTTTTTGGGTCACACCCAGTGACACTCAGGGGTTACTCCTGGCTATGCGCTCAGAAGCCTCCCCTGGCTGGTCTGGGGGACCATATGGGGCACGGGGGATCGAACCGCGGTTCGTCCAAGGCTAACGCGGTAAGGCAGGCACCTTACCTTCAACGCCACCGCCCGGCCCCGCAAGGAGTGATTTCTGAGTGTAGAACCAGGAATAACCCTTGGATGCTTGCAGTTATGGCCCCAACCCCTCAAAAAACTATAATTTTAATTTAATTAGCATGTACTTAATAGTGCCAGGGCTCAATCCAGAACCTCATAGATGCACAGTAAGTGCTCTCTATTGAGTTGCATCCCTGGTTCTAAGGTGTAATTTTGAATTTTTGAAAAGTCATATTAAAAAATACAAGAGAGCAGAAGAGATAGTATAGTGGGTAAGATGTTTGCCTGCAGCCAAACTAATACTACATATGATTTCCCTCATCACCTTCAGGTATGCTTCTTAAGTAGAATGCTGCTTCCCAATCTTCTTCAAAGCAAAAAAAAAAAAATTAAGTCTGCTTTAATAATTTATTTTATCTAATCCCATAGATCAAATATGTATCATGTCAACATGTAATTTGAAATATGAATAGGTTTTTTAAATATCATTTTGGTGTTTGGATCACACCTGCTGGTGGTTGGGGATTACTCCTGCTTTGTGCTCGAGGTTCACTTCTGGTGGGCCTTGGGGGATATATAGGGCACTGGGAATGACACTCAGGTTGACCATGCACCAGGCAAGTGTCTTTTTCACTGTTCTGTCTTTCCAGCCCTATATTTTATATTTTTGAAACAAGTCCAGATTCTACAATCAATTATACAGCAAGTGTACAGTGTACACTTATCATTTAGATCAGTTTAAACTAGTCCAGTTTCAAGTACTCAGCATCCCTTGATAACTAGTGACCATATTTTGAATAGCTCGGGGCGAGAATATGAGGCTTAGGGAAGAGGAGGGTAGTATAACTAAGGACTAGCTGGTGGTAGACACAGACATTGTAATGATGTAGGAGGGAGAGGAATACTAGCTGTGTGTGTGTGAGTGTGTGTGTGTGTGTGTGTGTGTGTGTTGTGTGTTGTGTATATGTGTAGTCTGAGTTAGCAGTTTATTTGGAGAATTCTTTGCAGGATCTTGAAAATTGGTTTTGGGTATAGGAGGTGATGGCACTGGGTACAGGTAGACCAGTGAGAAGATTGGTAGTGATAGAACAGAAAAATCAATGTCTGAAATAAGATGGTTTTGTGAATTAGTGTGCCAGGGATTATTTAGCAGTGGTGTAGCTGGGAACTAGTGATTCTGTTCTCAACTTGAGAACTAATTGATAATAAGGGTTGTAGAATTGGGGAAGAGTGATTAATCTAGTGAAGAGGTTTGAGATCAAAGATCACAATCAAGTCAAATGACTCATGATTTAGATGAAAGAAGAAAGGAAAGCACCACATCTCACAAATGCCTTATACACTGATAGAGTAAAATAGAATGTTTGGGATATAGGCTTTGGAACTCTGTGGCTGTAGTTTGAGATAAGTGGTTTTTAATTTTTTAAACAGTTTTAAATGGTTGGTTAATTGTCCTTCCTTCCTTCCTTCCTTCCTTCCTTCCTTCCTTCCTTCCTTCCTTCCTTCCTTCCTTCCTTCCCCCTCCCCTGTTTTCTCCTTCCTTCTCTCCCTCCTTCCCTCCCTCCCTTCGTCTACCTTTCCTTCCTCTTTCCTTTCATTTTATTTTGTTCAGGATACATCCAGAGGTTCTCAGGGATTACTCCTGGCTCTGCTTTCTAAAATCATTCCTTGTAGTATTTAGGAGACCATATGGATGCTGGTGATTGAACCCAGGTCTGTACCTTTAAGGCAAGTGCCTTATCTGGCATGCTATTGCTTCCACCCAATCTTTTTTCTCTTTTCTTTATGTCTCCTATGCTTGCTGATGGGAAAGCAGCTTTTTAAAGAACTGTTTTACATGATCTCTTTAGAAAAATATAAATTAAGCCTAAGTCAGATTGTGGGTTTGAATGTGTTTGATTTGGGCCAGAACTTTGTAAATGTTGCTCCCATTGGCTAGTATAGGAGTGCTATTTCCACCATAGTCTGACTAACAGTAAACACCTTTTTATCATTTGCTTATTGATCAGAGGTATTTGATATTATTGATCATAGGTATTTGAGAGAATGGGAGTGCCATGAGCTGAGCCAGAGAAGTGGAACAATCTAGGGAATGAATGGCAGAGGAAGATGAGTTTATAGTGCTCAGCATAGCATACTGAATTGAAAAAGGAAAGTAAAATTATCTGGGAGGTTTTTGGATGTGGGACCTGAAGTTTGAGAGAAGTTGGAATGCTGTGAGATATTTGTTTGATTGTTATGATCTCACCGGCTCCTCCTACAATCTATGGTGAAGGTAGTGGTCATTTACCTCCAACCTACACCGGAGGAAACTTTGGTTCAGAGGGGTTAACTACTTGTTTCCTAGACCCAACTGAGAAAGTGTAGAGCTGTGACTCATTACAAAGCCCACACTACTTCTGCTAAGCAATTTGGCTCAAAAATACATTTACATGTTAGAAAATATATTTACTCACCAAAATTAATCTTAACATAGAAACAAAAGTTAATCATTTTTATATATTGTTTAAGAATGTTATTTTGACTTTTGCTGTTTTCTTCTTGGTCTGTTTTACTGTAATCTTTCAGGGATATTTGAAGCTATATTTTTTGGGAGGGAGGATCACACCTGGAAGTGCTAAGGGCTTACTCCTGACCACTCAGGAATCATGCCTATTGGGCTCTGGGGACCATATGGGACACTAGGGATCATGCAAGGCAAATGCCCTACCTGCTGTGCTATTGCACCTCCTGAAGCCTTATTTTTGAATATAAAAGATGATAAGATTCCTGAATTTTTTGTGTTTGTCTGTCTCTCCAAGCTTTTGGCAGGCCAAGTAAGTTGAAAGCTATTTTTGGGACTTTTAGTGACACAAAGGCATTCTACGTACAATCAGGAAAGGATTGAGAGGTAATTTTAGGCTCTAAGGGAATTTTTAGTTTGATTTTTCTCAGTTGGCCTTGTTTGAAACAAAGAGATTTTATCATTATATTTTTTTTGGCTAATTGTTCATCAGTTACTAATGTTTTATGTCCATAACCTCTGGAATATTAAATGAACTTTGATTATATAGTGTAACAGAATTACACATTATTCTCGTTTTTAGGCCCAAATGCATCATCTTGAATCTGTAATGTGAGAAAGGTGGAATCTAGGATACAAAGTCTGATAGATGTCCTGAGGTGGGCTAAATTGCATGCTTTGCACATACAAGACCATAAGTTCAATCTCAGCTATTGAATGGCCATTCCTTAGCCCAAGGCCTGTACTGGTATAACTGGTGGCTCTAGGTCACTGGACCACTGAGTCATCAGGTTTTCATAGTTGGTGAGGTACTTTTCCACTTCCAAAATGTTGATAGAGCTCAGATGTTTTGTTTGCATTACTGAAAAAGGCTCCTTGGCTTCTACATGCTGTCTTTGTTTTTTGGGGATCAGTTAGGGCGGACTCATGGCCATGCACTCAGGGACCATGTGTGTGTCTGAGATCAAACTTAAGTTAGTTGTATGTGTGCAAGGCAAGCACCTTACATGCTGTGGTATATCTTACACCTCTGGCACAAAGAATCTCTGGTGCAGAATAACTGGATGTAAACTTTTATAATTTTTATTTTAATTATGTAAGCATTTGATTTGCAGATAAATATAACTATTTCTATGAGATGTTTAGGCTAGTGATCTTTGGTCTCTAAACTGAGTATCATAAAACTATAGAGTATTTCTTTTTCTTTTTTAAAAGTTGATTTTCAAGGATCCAGTGAGATAACTCAGGAAACTGAGCACTTGCTTTGCATTCGGGAGGCTAAAGTTCAATTCCTGGCACCACACGCTTGAGCACCTCCAGAAACAATCCCCTGAGCACTTCTGGGTGTGGTCCAAAAAACTGAAGAAAAACAAAGTTAACTTTCAAAACAAAATTGTTGTTTTTCATATTAAAACTTTTCAAATAGGAGGGCTATTTTTTATTTATTTTTTATCTTTTTGGTTTTTGGGTCACACCCAGCAATGCTCAGGGGCTACTCCCGGCTCTTTGCTCAGAAATCACTCCAAGCAGGTTGGGCTGGTGCGGGGGAGGGGTGTGTGTGTGTGCATATGGGATACCGGGATTCGAACCACCCTCCTTCTGTATTCAAGGCAAACACCCTACTTTCATGCTATCTCTCTGGCCCCAAGAGCTATGTTTTAAATGACAAAATTAAGACTAATATAAATATAGTAAACAACTATTTTGTTGTT
>PVKC010053528.1:0-10080 GCA_004027635.1 Crocidura indochinensis | reverse complement strand
CCCCCCCCCAACCCCAGGCTCATCCCACTTGTAAGAGTGGGGACATTCCTGCTGGTGCTCCCTCCCACCAGCACCAGTAGAGGCCACTACTACACACCTCATTCAATCCACAAGCCGGATTTCATGAATTAATTGGCAGGCCGAGGGAGATGGGGAGAGGGGGAGAGGTGGAGAGGAGGGGGCCCAGTCTTCTGCATTCGCAGACCCAGGAATTTCTCTCTCTTTCCACCCTTGTTGATGTCCAGGACGGACAGACAGACGGACGTGCATTTCTTCCCTCCCTCCTTCACCTCCAGGGGACTCTCTGCAGGGATTGTAGCCCCCCATCCTCTCAGCTGCAGAAGAAGGGGGATGCCAGAGAGGATGTAGTCGCCCCTTCCTCCCACCTTGATGCCAACCGAGTTAACTTAATGATGAGGACGCCTGGGAGATGGGCTCTGAGTGATTTATTTATGTTTTTTAATCTGTGACTTGCTGTTGGGAAAGGCTGCTTTTCCTGGGATTACAACTATATTTACAGCCTGTTAACTCCTCGTAACCTAGGGGATTGTCTAAGCATCGCATTGATTACTTGTACCCCCTTTTCAGGTGGCAGTGTAGAAATATTTGTCTTTAAGCTATATTGAGAGAGAGAGACAGAGAAGAGAGAAAAATGGGAGAGAGAGAGAGAGAGAGAGAGAGAGAGAGAGAGAGAGAGAGAGAGAGAGAGAGAGAGAGAGAGAGCCAAACCTATCTGAAAGGCGTTGCTGGCACAGTTAGCAGTGGAAGGAGAAATTAACTTGCAATCTTGTTTGCCAAAGGTGGTATGTCAGAAAACTTAGCAAAACTTTCACCTACTTTCACCTACTTGTGGTCAGATTTGAAAGTTCTCTGATCAGGCACTGAAATAGATTCTGCATCACTAAGCCACTATTTTTCTCCACCCCCAACCCCCAGTAGTCCTATGAGATATTTGAAAGAGAGAGAGAGAGAGAGAGAGAGAGAGAGAGAGAGAGAGAGAGAGAGAGAGAGATCAGTCTGTGTGTGTGTGTGTGTGTGTGTGTGTGTGTGTAGTGTGGTGTAGTGTTGTGCAGTGTAACTTCTGGGCTTTGCCTGTGTCAAAAACTTTGCAACTTATGGTATCCTCCAAACAGTCTTTGCATACTAGTGTTTTCAGTATCAGATTCTCACTTCTACTCTGAGCCGGCACAGAGAATACACAATCTCATCCAGCCCGTTCTGTTGTTGTGAATGGGCAAGAAAGATATCTTGGAAGACTAGCTATCCTCGTTCTTACTTGATTTTTGTTTTTGTTTTTGTTTTAGTTGTATTTTATATTTTAGGTAATTGGTGGAATTACTGTTTATAATTTACCTGTAACTTTGTAAGTTTAGAGGGAAAAAAAACTAGTAATAATTCACTGTCTCCGGACAGTGATGGTAACTTCTATTTTTGTGTCATTAAACCGATGGACTTTGATTTTTGTGCTGGCCAGGAGGCAAAGCATTTCTCAAATAGGCTCTCTGCCTTCATGGAGTGTATAGTCTGCAGGTGTGTGGATAAGGATAGTCATTCAGGGGTTAATTACTGAATTGAGTGATAGAATTGATATAGAATTGATAGACTCCACAAAGGAGAAGAGGTTTTGGGAAGGTGTCTACTGCAGGGATCCAGCCTCTTCTTTGTGAGGGTATTTTAGAATAAAATTGGAGGGTTAAGTAGAAGTGGAGGTGGGGAGGCACATAGCTAATTAATGGTTTCCGTTGGGTGTAGAACACAGATCTTCTGAATCTACTTTGATTTTCTGAATCCACTTCAAGTACTTTCCACAGACCATCTTGGTTCATTTTTAAAAGCAATAGGAGTAACTGCAATATGGAGGGACTGCTGGTCAGTTCTGTCGTAAATTACAGAGAGATCAGGGAATTGAGAATTGAGTAAGTGACAACTGAAACAAGCTATCAGTGAGCCAGGTGTCATTTGTCACATCAGTGGTTTTAATTTTTTTTTTTTATTACTTTTGTGGGAGATCTTTGTACAAAAAAGACTTAAACCTTTTGCTAGGGGTTTACAGTAAATAGGTGGTAGGGTGGCTGGAGACATTTGACAGTAAAAGCAGAAAGCTAGGGGTGTGGCGTGGCAGAATAAATGGAATGTTCTTCCAACTTAAGGTAAATAGGAGAAGGTTCCAGGAAAGAAAAGGGAGGGGGACTGGTAATAGAACATGGTCAGCGATAGTGGAGAATCAGAAATGATTTGGTTTTAGTAAGGAGAGAGCAGATTGCTAAAAATGATGAATGGAGACCTAAGAAAGCATAGCATATCTGAGCAGACTAGCACTGTCTTTAATCAAGCAAAGGAGGAGTTAAGAAATGTTGGGGTGTGGGACTCTGATGCAGAAATGGAGAAAGTGAGATAACTGGTTTTGTTTGTTTGTTCTGGCAGGGTGTACGGGACCATATGTGGTGTCGTGTCGGGGATCTAACTAAATTAGTCTGGTGCAAGGCAAGAGCCCTATTCGCTGAACGAGAGCTGTGGCTGTTTTGAAATTAACTTGAGTTTGAAACAAGTTTGAATTTGCCAGCTTCATGCTTTCTGAAGCAACTTTTTGCACCATAAGAGCAGAATTAGCTAACCATCTTAAAATAGTATCGCTTATGAGTTTTGTGATATATATTTAAAATGTCCCATAAAACTCCCAAAACTTTAATGATATTAATCTCGTTATGCTTTTAAAAATGAAATTATTATCGTTTAAAAAATTAAAGTTTTAATTGAATCACCGTGAAATACAAAGTTATTCATGATTGAGTTTCAGCCATACAATGTCCAACATCCATCCCCTTACCAGTGCACACTCCTGCCACCAATGTTCTCAGTTTCCCTCCCACTTTCTCTTCTCCCTCATGACAGACATTTTTCTTAAGTGAAATAAGTCAGAGGGAGAGAGATAGACACAGAATAGTCTCACTCATCTATAGGTTTTAAGAAAAATAAAAGACATTCTTGCAATAATTTTCAGAGACAAAAGAGAGGAGGGTTAGAAGTTCCAGCCCACTACATGAAGATCACCACAAAGAGTGTTGAGTGCAGTTAGAGAAATTACTACATTGAGAACTATCATAACAATGTGAAAAGAATGCGGGAAGTAGAAAGCCTGTCTAGAGCATAGGCGGGTTGGGGTGGGGAGGAGGGAGATTTGGGACATTGGAGATGGGAATGTTGCACTGGTGAAGAGGGGTGATCTTTACATGACTGAAACCCAACCACAATCATGTTTGCAATCAAGGTAAATTTAAATAAAGATATTAAAAAATGTCATACTCGTTTTAAGGTCAATCTTGTCCTAGAATTTGTAGATGTGACATGTAGGTGTTTTTTTTTTTTTTTTTCTTATTTAGGGTAAGAATTCTCTCATCAGCACCCTGACTAAGAAGGCTTTGTCAACCTGGATCATTTAGTTGATGATGTGATTCATTACCTCACTAAATGTTGTGTTTTTGGAATAACTTCTGCTCTTAAGCTTGGCTTTACATAGCTTGTGTTTTGGCATCATCCTATCGTTCTTCTATTTGCTTTCTGGATTTTCTTTCACCCTCTCATTAAGTATTGGTATCTAAAGTGGATCTCATTCTGACTAAGTTACTATCTGTCAGCTAATGACTCTTCTACTTCACACTCCAAGTGTTGCTCAGTGTCAGTGAAGGATACATGTGACACAAGAGCAAAGGAAAACTCATTACTCCTTGTTCCTTACCCTCTTTCTCCAGACTATCACACAGCTGATTCCTTGCCAGGGCTTTTCCACTGAGTGCTTGCATAGATTTGTCTTCTTGTATAACCTACCTTGCTTGGACTACACTGTCTGCCACTCACCAGTTGAGATCTAGCGATTATCCTGGACTTTCTTCTTTCCCTAGTTCTCATAGCGGCTAGTGCTGCTTGCGTTTTTACCTCCCAGATCTTGAATGGGAAGCTTTATTTATTTTTATTATTATCTCCACTAGATTAACTATGTTGCTTCCACACATAATGAATCTCTGTCCGCCCAACTCTTATCCTCAAGAACTCAGTTGGCCTACTGGGAATAAACCTTTTTTTTTTTTTCTTCTGAGCATGCAATTCTGTCACTTACAGTCGTTTATTAGAGCATCATAGCTTTGAGTATTAAGGCCTAAAACCACCGTCTGGTGTGGAATTTTGATATTCTTTACCACTGGCCTTCAATTTAAAGCCCCAGTACTTGGGCACCCCTAATATATACTTTGTGTTCTGTTACTGGAGTCTCTGCTTTTCCACTTGACTTTCTTTGTCCATGCCACTTACCACCTTCCCTGCTTCTAAAACCCCTTCAAATCTGTTGAATGAAAATTTTCTCCTAGCACCTTCACCCTGAAAGAAAATTGAATTCATCATTCTCTTACATTTCCGTAGTTTTCTGTATCATTTTTCATCTTCTGTTACTTTCTTGTCTCTTCTGCGTAATGATTGAGATTTCTCTCACACAACTCTGAATAGCCGTGTAGCACTCACTGGCACTTTGTGCCAGAGTAGTAACCAGCAAAAGATTGCTAATTTATCTTTGCTTTTGTTTTTGTGATGATTTCTTTAGGTGTCTGGTGACAAAATATGTCTGTGTGTGCTACTATTCATTCACTCCTCTTTTCACAATTATCATTATTTTCAGTCACTCTTTGTTTTCCAACCTTGTTTGAATTTGGTCATCCTTCTGTGGGTATACCACAATTTTATTGTTTATGAATTTTATTATTTTTTTCCCTTTGAGCCCACACCTGGCAATACTCAGTGGTTACTCCTGGTTCTGCACTCAGGAATTACTACTGGCAGGCTCAGGAGACCATCTGGGATACCAGGGATGGAACCCAGGTTGACCATGTACAAAGCCCACTGTCCTGTTTCTTCAGTCTAAAGTTTTTTGTCACCTTTGGAAAGATATGTGATAGTATTGAGTTGTCTATTAACAGAAACTATCAGCCTAACATGATGACATGTAAGATTTCTTAGATTTGGAGGCAGACACGGTAGTAGGTTTGACCCCCAGCACCCCACATGCTCCCCTGAATTGCCAGAAGTGATATTTGGGCATGAAGCCAGGAGTTAGCTCTGAGCCCTGCTGGGTGTGACCCAAACCCCCACCCCCCAAAAAAATTCCTAGATTTCTAGAATTCATACTCAGATCTGGTAAGAGGTGTGGTTACTCTTAGTAAACCAGATAAAAATGAACATGTGATGTTGTAAAGTGAGAAAAGACATGCTAGGGAGGAAAAGGATTTGTTATATGATTCATGGTTCTATATAAGCACCTCCTTTTTGTTTGGATTTTGGGTACACCCAGTGACGCTAAGGTGTTACTCTTGGCTATGAGCTCAGAAATCATTCCTGGCTTTGGGGGAACATATGGGACGTT
The DNA here is from genome assembly GCA_004027635.1 of Crocidura indochinensis. NCBI lineage: Eukaryota > Metazoa > Chordata > Mammalia > Eulipotyphla > Soricidae > Crocidura > Crocidura indochinensis. Next base: position 4,673 of record PVKC010053528.1, on the reverse strand, counting down.
AGGCATTGAACCCAGGTCCATCCTAGGTCAGTTGAGTGCAAGGCAAATGAACTACCACTGCGTTATTGCTCCAGCCTCATAACCTCCCCCCCCCTTTTTTATCTGCTGGGGGATGTATAATTATCAAGGCAGACAGAACTTGCTTACCTGAACTGTCAGAAAAATGAAATGCATTTTTTTATAAACTGTAAAGCACTGTAGTTGTGTAGAATGATTTTAACATTTCTTTATGAACTTTGTTTATTAGGTATATCTGGCAGTGTTCAGGGGTTTCTCCCAGCTTTGAGTTCATTCCTGCTATTGTTCAGGGGACCTTGTGACACTGGGATTGAGCCCTTCACATGAAAGCAACCTTTAAGCTATCTCTCCAGTTCCCTATATGAACTTTAAAAATACATAATTCAGTTGCATTTTTTTTTTTTTTGGTGATACTCAGAAATGCTTAAGGGATACTTCTGGCAGTGCTTGGAGGACCACATAATAGGGATTGAACCTGGGCTGGACACATGCAAGGCTAAGCACATTAAATGTTGTATTGAACACTCCAGCTCATCAGCTACATTATTTTTTATTATATCTTTATTTAAACACCGCGATTACAAACATGACTGTAGTTGGGTTTCAGTAACAAAAAGAATCCCCCACTTCAGCAGTGCAACATTCCCCAAACAACCACCAATGCCCCCCATCTCCCTCCACCCACACCCCCTGCCTGTATTTGAGACAGACATTCTACTTCTCCCACTTACTAACATTGTCATGGTAGTTGTTAGTGTATCATTTCTCTAACTGCACTCACCCCTCTTTGAGATAAGCTTCAAATCGTGAGCCTGTCCTTCTGGCCCTCATCTCTGGGCATTGTTACAACAATGTCTTATTTTTCTTAAAATCCACAGATAAGGGAGACTATTCTATGTCTCTCTCCCTCTGACTTATTTCACTTAGCATAATAGTTTCCATGTCCATCCATGTGTAGGAAAATTTCATGACTTCATCTCTCCTGATGGCTGCATAGTATTCCATTATGTATATGTACCATAGTTTCTTTAGCCATTCATCTGTTGAAGGGCATCTTGGTTGCTTCCAGAGTCTGGGTATTGTAAATAGTGCTGTAATGAATATAAGTGTGAGGAAGGGATTTTTGTACTGCATTTTTCTGTTCCTAGGGTATATCCCTAGGAGTGGTAGAGCTGGATCATATGGAAGCTCACTTTCCAGTTTTTTGAGGAATCTCCATATTGTTTTCCATAAGGGCCGGACTAGACGGCATTTCCACCAGCAGTGAATGAGAGTTCCTTTCTCTCCACATCCCCACCAGAACTAATTGTTCTTGTTCTTTGTGATGTGTACCAGTCTCTGTGGTATGAGATGGTGCCTCATTGTTGTTTTGATTTGCATCTTCCTGATAAGTAGTGACGTAGAATATTTTTTTCATGTGCCTTTTGGTTATTTGAATTTCTTCTTTGAGAAATTGTCTGTTCATTTCTTCTCCCCATTTTTTGATGGGGTTAGATATTTTTTTCTTGTTAAGTTCTGTCAGTATCTTGTACATCTTAGATATTAGCCCCTTGTCTGATGGGTATTGGGTGAATAGTTTCTTCCATTCTGTGGTTGGCTTTTGTATCCTAGGCACAATTTCCTTTGAGGTGCAGAAGCTTCTCAGCTTAATATAGTCCCATCTGTTTATCCCTGTTTCCACTTGTATGCTGTTTCCACCTTGAAGGTGCCTTTACTTTCAGTGCCATGGAGTGTTTTACCTATGTGTTGTTCATTATATCTTAGGGTTTGATATCCAGGTCTTTAATCCATTTGTATTTGACTTCTGTGCTTGATGTTAGATGGAGGTCTGAGTTCATTTTTTTTTTTGCAAGCAACTGACCAGTTGCTCCAACACTACTTGTTGAAGAGGCTTTTCTTGCTCCATTTTGAACTTTTTGCCCCTTTATCAAAGATTAATTGATTGTATATCTGGGGAACATTTTCTGAATACTCAAGTCTGTTCTGTTGACCTGAGGGTCTGTTTTTATTTCAATACCATACAAGGCCAAGCACCTTATTTGTTGTATGATCACTCCAGCCCCTCAGTTACAGTATTTTGAAAAAAATTTTTAATTGTTTTAATTATTATTTTGGCATTTTGGGGGGGTTCTTTATGAATTTTGTCTGATGATGAAAAAATATCAAGTAACTTTATTAACTATTAGCTAGTAACATTATTAGCTATTATTAATAGCCACACCTGAATGTGCTCATGGCTTATTATTGGCTCTTCACCCAGGGATTACTCTTGGCAGGTATCAGGGGATCATATGAGGTGCTAGGAATCCAACTCAGGTTGACTTCATTCAAGGCAAGTGCCTTATTCCTGTTGCTCTGGTTCCCTTAAATCTGTTATTTTAAAATACACATCCCACTGCTTTTGTTTTATGTGTTAATTTGAAGAGGTTAGCTGCTTAATGAATAAGTAATACAAAGGTATTCTCTAAGTTCATATTTCTCTAACTCTGAAATCTGTAAGATTGAGAAGTAGATAATATGCGCAAAATAGCATCAGGGCTAATTCGAAAAGATGAAGGTTCAGTGATAAGACATTGTGTGGTATTTTAAGTTGCAACATTAAATATTAGGTGCTCACCTTAGGCTTGAAAAGGTGAAAGAAAATTGATCTGGTTACAGATCTGGTTGAAATAAGCAGATTTTGAGTTCCCTTCTGATTTTTCCTGTGGGGAGTGGTTTGGTGCCTCCCAAGTAGTGTTCAGAGGGCCCAACTTCTGCCTATCCCCCAGAGTTTTTTTAGTCAGTGACCCCAAATTTAAGCTTATTGCTCTGGTGCTGCTCAGGCCCTGCTGTTTGTATTTACCCAGGCCACCCCGCTGGAACTCAGAGGACCTCTTGGGCTGCACCTGTCTATGTTCTGGGAACCTAGTAGTTTCTGGGATTGAATCTGGCTGGCTCCTTAATCCCTTTACTGTCTCTCTGGCCCTTGAGTTACCTTTTGAGATCTTGGGTTAAAAAAAAAAAACTGGGGAGGGGGGCGCGGAGAGTGAGGAAGAAGAGAAAAATAATGGTCATATATGTTCTATTTGCCTAAAATAGTATTTTACTTCTGGTATGGTAGGAGTTAGCAGTTGAGAAATCTCAAATTCAAATTGTATGTCTTATCCTATTTTTTTTTCATTAAAAAAAAAAAGCTAAGACATAACCTCTTAAAAATGTTTATAGCAAAACAATGTTAAATTTAAATGTTGAGTAACATTGGTTTTCTAATTCCTGGCTTTCATCCCTGTATATATTTTAGGAATAGTGGTTGACACCTCTTCAAATGCATGTACCACACACACCCTACCTACCAGTTCTTCTATAGGTAATTTTGTCGTGGTAACAATCTCTGAAGACTACTTATGCACAAAGCTATATATTATCGAGATACTAAGATGAAACTGTTTTCTTTTTAATTCTTTTTTTTTTTTTTTTTGGGCCACACCCGGTGACGCTCAGGGGTTACTCCTGGCTATTCGCTCAGGAGTTGCTCCTGGCAGGCACGGGGGACCATATGGGGAACCGGTGGATCGAACCGAGGTCCGTCCTAGGTTAGTGCAGGCAAGGCAGGCACCTTACCTCCAGCGCCACCGCCCGGCCCCCTACTTTTTAATTCTTAAGGAAAATTGGTTTGATTGCAAAGGTAAAACATAGCCTTAAATAATAGATGGCTTAAGGGGAAAAAATGTCATAATTGTTGGAGGTAGAAACATAGTAGTGATTTTTTTTCGGTGTGTGCTTGCTGATCAAGTAATGGTGCTGATTCCGCTCTTAGATTTGATTCTATCTTATCTCTGAATTTAAGTGTTAGTTGACCATAATCTCACCGAGTCAGTAGAATATAATTCTCAGAGCGGGATCTTTTCATTTCCTGTAAGTGAAATGATTACTGGAATGTTTGAATGGATGAGAATTGTTAATAATGGAGTTATCTGGGTAGAGTTACTTCCACGTTTTCAGGAAATCCGGAGATTTGATTGCACTGGTTTTTCATCAGTTACCGTTTGTTGGTAATAGCCAGTAAAACTAATGGAAGAATCCAGAGAAGTTGAAAATTTTAAATGATCCTACATAGGAACAATACAAAATATTTTTCAACTATAGATTGAGTAAAATCTTACCTTATGTGTTTGTGTGAATATGTATAATCTGGCTTTTTTTTTTTTTTTTTTTTTTTGTGGAGAGGGAATAGTGTGCCGCCAAGCCTGCCAGTTCTCAGGGCTTAGTACTTCTGGCCTTGTGCTCAGGCATCACTCCTGGTGGTACTCGGGACCATATGTGGTGCTTTGCCCGTTATCTCCCAGGTTCCATATTTCATCGGTAGCTTTTCACTCGTAGTATAGCTCCTTTTCCCTTTCTTTAATTGCTTCTGTTATAGCAGGTGGCAGTGGGGGGGGGGGTGTCATACACAGTTGTGATATTTGCTGGGACTCACACTCCTGGCTACAGAGTTTACACATCTTTTGTTGTGTTTTCCCGGTGTCACTTAGGTCATCAGTTGTTCTTATTCACTTGTGACTGTGTAGGGAATTACACGCTCTACTGAGATGCTTGGATCCCATGCAGCATGGTTCATGGATAGCACAAGGGATCAGACACACAGCCTCATACTTGCAAGTTAGTTGCTTTTTTTT
>PVKC010053527.1:0-10122 GCA_004027635.1 Crocidura indochinensis | reverse complement strand
ACCGTGGTCCGTCCTACGCTAGCACTTGCAAGGCAGACATCTTACTTCTAGTGCCACCTTCCCGGCCCCATCTTAGAGAATTTTAAAGTTTTTCCATGAAACTCTTTATGATAACTCTGCTTTAGTAAGACTGATCTCTTTCTTTTGTTGTTTGTTTTTGGCATACACCTGTTTGTGCTTAGAATTTTACTCCTGGAAAATTCAGGGGACCATATTGGGTGCCAGGGTTTGAACCTTGGTCGGCCACATACAAGGAAAACTCTCTTCCTCTCTGTACTATTGCTCTGCCCCCAGAACTGGTCTCTATTGCATTCCAAACATGCTGTCCCTTTCACTTTCTTTCATCCAATTTTAATGCTTAGAGTGAAAGAATCTTTCAGTAACTTGTAATTGTGCTATAAGAACGATCATCTGGGCTTGAGAGATAAGGCAGAAGGGTGCTTGCCTTGCATGTGGCCAACCTCGGTTTGATCTGTAGGATCCATATGTTCTCCGACACCAACAGGAGTGATTCCTGAGCACAGAGCCAGGAAGAACCCCTGAACACTGGCAGGTGGCTCCCAAACTAAAAAAAAAAAATAAAAAAATAAAAAGATATCCTCAGCAAGAGAGGTTGAGTTCCAACCTAACCACACCCCATCCTTTTCATATAGGGGCTCATTTATGATGCATACCAAGATCCACAAGACAAAGATACAAAAGCATTATTTATTGAAATTTTCAGGCTGAAACACAGAAATAAAATGGATGAAGCTGGTGACCTGAGGATAGAAAAAGGAGGATCCTAGAAGAATTCTAGGAGGATTCTGGGAGAATCACATAGATTGACCAGAATCCTCTCCAAGGGGGAAGATTTTTCATAAAATAGTCAAGAAATATTTTCACCAGTTATGACTACAATTAACTGACCCAGTGAGATAGAGATATTTCTTTTGGTTGACCCATATCTTTTTTCCTTGGTAAGCTTGCTTGGAACACATCTTTGTTTGATGTTTGCCTTAGTCTCTAATGATTGTAGAAGCAATAATATAAATCACACTAACAGTAAATATAATTTATCAAATGAAGGAAAAAATTCTTAGCTCCACTTTTGGAAAGTGAGGCTAAGAGAAATGGAGACAGGTGCCCTATTTCCAGCAATAACATTTGAACTCCATTAGTCTCATTCTGGGCTCTTTCTGTAGAATCATGTGCACAGAAATACTAGTGGGCAAGAACATGATCTCTTAGAGCAGGCTGTGTGGAGGCGAATCTTTGTTTAACCTACTCCTACCTGGGGGCATAAATAAGTCTTTTCTACTCTCTGTCTTAGATACTTCTTCGTAATGGAGAGATGGTAACAGAATATACTTTTTGTGATAATTATGTAACTTAAATGGGTTAAGATACAAATGGGCCCATGGAGTTCTGGGGTATTAGTTATGACACTCACAACTGAAATCAACCTGTTCAATTAACTTTCCCTTCTTCGGCTTCTTGCATATCAAAACTTAGTGCACAATATCATTCTGTAGGTGTTTCTCAATTTTACACTACATATGACTAGTTTTAAAAAAATAGGGGGCCTGGGAGATAGCATGGAGGTAAGGCGTTTGCCTTTCATGCAAAAGGTCATCGCTTCAAATCCCGGTGCCCCATATGGTCCCCTGTGCCTGCCAGGAGCAATTTCTGAGCATGGAGCCAGGAGTAACCCCTGAGCACTGCCGGGTGTGACCCCCCCCCCCCAAAAAAAAAACCAAAAAATAGACATGTTTTTATTCATCCCTTTGGTGTTTGTCAGCTTTCTTGCACAAATAACATTGAATAAAAATGAACTGAACAGCATTATAAAACAGACAATATTGAAGAACACAGACTCTGGAGCTTGATTAATCTGGGCTCTGTTCCAGGATTGGCCAACTTCTATCTTGTGCTCTTGAGTAAGTGACTAAAGCATGCTATATTTCAGTTTTCTTTTTATCATATTGGGGATACTATTTTCTGCCTTATTGTTTATAGTAAGGATGAAATCAATTATTACATGACAGATGCTCAGAATGCTAAAGAAGTATTAGTTTTCATGGTCATATTTATTTTAAGGTTTTTATACCATCTCTCAAAGTAGGCTGTAAACTTTTGGAAACCAGAGACTTTCAATTCCAGTGGCCAATACAGCAATAGTATACTTTTCATTCAGTGCCAGGTTGCTCAGAGCCAGGAGGCTGTCCTATGGGAGGGATGAATTTCAGGTCAGTTACAGCATTTTGGCTGGCATTTCATTGACCAGATGCTTCTCATGACCTACCTCATGCGAGTAGCTTGGACAGGATAGAATTCCTGTGTACTCAGGATAACAATTAAGTAGTCTGGTTAACACAGAATTGTAGGCTACTTCAGTGAAGGCCTAATTCTCCAAGGTGAAAATAAGGGTAAAAGAAAAGAGATGAAAAAAAAATGCTATTGATTCTACAATCCTTACATTAATTATAAGACTATTTGTCTTTTACCACTTCCATCTTTTATGAAAAATGGTAGGGGCTGGAGAAATAGTACAGCAGGTAGCATGCTTGTCTTGCACATAGCCAATAGTGCTTTTATTTCCAGTACCCCATGTTGTCCCCTGAGCACCACCTGGGTGTGACCCCAAAATACAGGAATCAGGTAAATAATTCTCAAGTTCTGGAGTAATCTGCTTCAGACTCTAAATTCTCACTACTTCCAAAAACTCTCTTGAGGATGTTTTTCATTTTTGCCAGTTATTCTCACTGTTATTCTCACTGACCCATAAGTTTCTGAAAGTCAGTCTAGTAATTACTATAAATTCTCCATGAATTTCTCTCTATCTTAAATTCGTGGGGAAGACAACTTCTATCAAACTAGCAGAACTAAGGGGGCTGGAACAGCAAGGACATTTATCTTACAGGCATTTGACAGGTTAGATTCCTTGCATCCTTTATGGTCCTCTGAGTTCTACCAGTAGTGATCCATGAGCACAGAGCCAGGGGTAAGGTGAGACCCCAAGAGCAAAACAAAAACAAAAATGAAAGCAACTTCCCAACCAAACAAAAAAAAACCCCCAACATACCACAACTCCCAAAAAACCCCCCACAAACAAGCAAAAAATCCCAAACAATCTCACAAAATGGCAGAAAGAAACACCTTGCCAGAAAAGAAAATGGAACAAATGAAATTTCAGGTCAGAGGGGAAAGCAGACATAAAAGCAAAGAACTGTGATTAGTTTTGTGATTGAACTATAAACTATGCAATGCATAATCAAGAATATGTACTTTCTGGAAAAGTTAGCTTTTAAATTCTCTAATATTTTTAATTAAAATTATTATTATTACGATTATTTGGTTTTTGGACCACACCCAGTGGTGCTCAGGGGTTACTACTGGCTCTGAACTCAGAAATCACTCCTGGCAGGACCATATGTTAATCCGGGGATTAAACCCAGGATGGCTGCTTGCAAGGCAAATGTCCTCTACACTGTGCTATCTCTCTAGCCTTCAAAATTATCTACTGTATTTTGAATTATAAAATTATTAACTCTAAATTAATATGAAAGAATTCCTAGGAAAATTAATAAGTTTTGAAAATTGGAATTAAAAACAAAAATGGAGAAATCTAACCTATTGGCATTTGAAAATAAACAAACCCCAACTTATTTCTGAAGGCACTTAACTAGTCTTTGAACTTAATTATTTTACACAACTGTTTTAGGATCATATCTTGTTTCTCTGGCCCTGCTGTTCATTGTTCAAGGTCTTCTCTCTTTCGTCTGTAATTTATTTGCAAAGCTGATATGAGATCACTTTGTCAAAATGCCATCATTTTCACAGAAGATGACAGCTTTGAAATTATTACTCTTCCTTTCTATCACTTAGAGTTCTGCATCTTCTCCAAACTCTCCCTTTGTCCGCACATTCCAGAGAGAGCACATCTCCTCCAGGTTATTATTTTCAGGAGTTGTTTTTTCTTCTGATTGCCTCCACCTCTTGATTCTGCTTTAATAAGGCTCCTGCCTGCTCTTCTGAGGACTGTTACCTCCCACTTTCAAGCCTTATTATAAAAAAAAAAATTATTATAGGCACAGTGTAGTATAATACACTGAATCTCTGTATTCCTTTTACGAAGTCAATTTGATTATTCTAGGCACTGTGACTGTTAAAATAAAATTTAAAACTAGTTTGACAGTTTTTGTAGGAAAGTAAGTTTACAATATTTATCACATCTGATTTTTAAAATAAAAATATTTAAGAATGTGATTTACAAAGTTATTAAAGATTGGGTATATATCTATAAATCCAAAGCACATGCTCAACAACACTGAAAATATGAGATCAACTCTGCTGTTTTTGTTGGTCCAGGAAATGTTTGTGGAGGGATTTGGAATGCAGCCTATAAAAATGGAACACTAGCATGTTGCACAATCATACCACTAGATGGCAGTAGAGTACGAGCTGTGCAAATGCAAGTTCCCAACAGATTTTAGTCAGTGAACACCACATTCCTGCAACAACACCCATCAAACAATGTCTGGATGCAGGTTCATTTCTTTCTGTAAGGAAACCAGTGGGAGACTCCGATTATGAAGAGTTAGATTAATAAAAATGGATATTGTTGATTTAACAAAAGCCAATAAAATTGGGGCCCGGGAGATAGCATGGAGGTAAGGCGTTTGCCTTTCATGCAAAAGGTCATAGTTCGAATCCCGGTGCCCCATATGGTCCCCCGTGCCTGCCAGGAGCAATTTCTGAGCATGGAGCCAGGAGTAACCCCTGAGCACTTCCGGGTGTGACCCAAAAACAACAAAAAAAAAAAAATAGCCAATAAAACTGTGGATGACTAAGCCTGAAGTCTCATATTCCTCATCTCCATTAAGTAAAACAGTCTTTCTATTAAAAGTAGCTTGTTTTCCGAAAAAATTTACAGCTGAACTGACATACGAAAATGAGATCTCATACCGGGTACGACAATGTAATTTGTATGTAGTCTTTTGGATGATAGCCAAATGCTTATATAGTTCTATTCAGTATTTTATTGCATTGATACTGTCTTCTGAAACTACTTAGGGCTATTACTTAACCTCTGTATTCCTTTTACAAAGTCATTTTGATTATTCTAGGCTCTGTGACTGTTAAAATAAAATTTAAAATGAGTTTGACAGTTTTTGTAGGAAAAGTCTCATTAGAATTGGGATAACAGATAGCTTTGGAGAAAATGACATCATAATAAGGAAATAGGAAACCTCAGCAAAGGGGACTTTGCCAACTGCTCTAACAGCTTCACTTCAGCTGTCCTCATTCGACATTTTAAACATGCCCACAAATCTCTGGACTCTTTTTGAGACTGGGAAAGTTTTATGTTTTCCCCAGACCATAAATTTGTTTCACATCTTGAACTGACCAAAAAAAAAAAAAAAAAAAAAAAAAAAAAAAAAAAAAAAAAAAAAAGAAAAAAGAAAAAAAGAGATATTACCTACAGTTAGGATCTGAATTCTGAACAAGGAGGGATTCCATTTTGTAAAGGCCACATGGCTGATTTTTCAGGTTCTGAGCAGGGAGAGACCGCCATTATTTTTAAAACTAATATCTTTATTTAAACACCTTGATTACAAACATGATTGTGGTTGTGTTTCAGTCATGTAAAGAACACTCCCCTTCACCAGTGTAACATGCCCATCACTAATGTCCCAAATCTCCATCCTCCCAACTTCACCCCCACCTATCCTCTAGACAGGCTTTCAACTTCCCTCATTCATTCACATTGTTTTGATAGTTCTCAATGTAGTTATTTCTCTAACTGCACTCATCACTCTTTGTGGTGAGCTTCATGTCATGAGCTGGACCTTCCAGCCCTCCTCTCTTTTGTCTCTGAAAATAATTTCTTAAAACCCATAAATGAGTGAGACTATTCTGCATCTATCTCTCTCCCTCTGACTTATTTCACTCAACATAATAGATTCCGTGTACATCCATCTATAGGAAAATTTCATGACTTCATCTCTCCTGGCTGCTGCATAATATTCCATTGTATATATGTACCATAGTTTTGTTAGGCATTCATCTGTTGAGGGACATCTTGCTTGTTTCCAGAGTCTGGCTATTGTAAATAGTACTGCAATGAATATAGGTGTGAGGAAGAAATTTTTGTGTTGTATTTTTGTGTTCCTAGAGTATATCCCTAGGAGTGGTATAGCTGGATCGTATGGGAGCTCAATTTCAGTTTTTGGAGGAATCTCCATATCGCTTTCCATAAAGGTTGGACTAGACGGCATTCCCACCAGCAGTGGATAAGAATTCCTTTCTCTCCACATCCCCACCAGCACTGCTTGTTCTCATTCTTTGTGATGTGCGCCAATCTCTGTGGTGTGAGATGATACCTCATAGTTTTTTTGATTTGCATCTCCCTGATGATTAGTGATGTGGAGCATTTTTTTCATATGCCTTTTGGCCATTTGTATTTCTTTTTTGTTAAATTGTCCATTTCTTCTCCCCATTTTTTTTTTAAATGGGATTAGATGTTTTTTTTTCCTTGTAAATTTCTGGCAGTGTCTTGTATATTTTGGGTATATTTTGGATACCCCTAATCTGATGATATTGGGTGAATAGTTTTTCCCACTTAGTGGGTGGCTCTTGTATCCAGGGCATTATTTCCTTTGAGGTACAGAAGCTTCTCAACTTAATATATTCCCATCTGTTTATCTCTGCTTCCACTTGTTTGGAGAGTGCTGTTTCCTCCCTGAAGATGCTTTTAGTTTCAATGTCATGGAGTGTTTTACCTACGTGTTGTTCTATAAACCTTATGGTTTTAGGTCTGATATCAAGGTCTTTATTCCATGTGGATTTTACCTTCATACATGATGTTAGCTGGGGAGACTGCCATTTTGTAAGGACCACATGGTGTAAGCCACATGTTATGTCTTCAAAAGCCTATTTCCATAGACCCTGCCCCAAGCTTACTGACCATACCAGTTTGCCTATCAGAGAAGGACAAGGGATTAGTAGGAAGATATCCCTAGGCAAGAGTCAATCATTTTAAGGATCTTCAGAAAGCTGGAACCTCCCTATATCCTTTCCCTATATAATCTTCTTCATGACCTTGGGTGGGGCTCATTTCCTTTGGTGGATGGCCCTGGCTGGCCAGGCTGGCTGTCTTGTTGGCAGATGGATTAAAGTATTAAATTTTATTTCAGTTGTGTGATCATGTCCTCCTATTCTGGAACCCTACACCTATGCATATGGGAAAATATATATGTATATATAATTATATATATATAATTATATATATATAATTTAAAAGGTCTTAAATAGTCATTACATTCCTAAGTGGGAATGAAAGGTGTTTCTTTATCTCAACAATACAAATGAACCTAGGGTCTCAAACTCAATTTACCTGTGGGCCGCAGGAGGCAAAGTCAGGGTGATCCTTGAGTGCAAAGTCAGTAGTAAGCCTTGAACATTGGGGGGTGTGACCCAAACAACTAAAACAAAACAAAACAAAAAAAGATTCCTCTAGGGCAGGGCCATAAAATGTTGTAGGGAGGGTCGCAAACGGCCCTTGGAGCCGCGAGTTTGAGACCCCTTACATGACATCTTTGGGAAACAAATGGGAATCTACTGAGATTTTTTTTTTTTTTTGTGGTTTTTGGGTCACATCCGGCAGTGCTCAGGGGTTACTCCTGGCTCCATGCTCAGAAATTGCTCCTGGCAGGCACGGGGGACCATATGGGGGCACCGGGATTTGAACCGATGACCTTTTGCATGAAAGGCAAACGCCTTACCTCCATGCTATCTCGAAGTTTAGAAGCCCAGGGACCAGAGCGATAGTGCAGTGGAAGGGTGTTTGCCTTGCACGTGGCTATCCTAGAATGGACCTCTATTAGATCCCCAGCATCCCATATGGTCCCTGGCAATCATATGGTCCTCCAAACCAGGGGCGATTTTTGAGTGCATAGCCAGGAGTAACCCCGGTGTATCACTGGGTGTGGCCCCAAAACAAAACAAACAAACAGTTTAGAAGCCCGATTTCCTACAAAAACACCACAGACTTACCCATACTTGACTTAGTTCTATGCTAAGTTATGGTGACTCTCTTCTGCTTTTCAGTAAACTTTTTTTTTCTATTTCTAACTCTGAGTTGAAGCATCTTCATTATTCAATATTTTCATTCTTGAAAATAAAAACTCTGGCAGTGCTCAGTGCCAATATCACTCCTGGTAGGGTCCTGGAGACCATAATAAGTGCTAGGATCTAACCAATGTTGGCCACATGCAATGCAAACACAGCATCAGGTGTACTAAAGGATTTTTGTTATTTATTTTTTGTGGTGCTAGTGCTCAAATCTAGGTCTCATGCAAGCAAAGCATGACTTTTATGACAGAAGCATATCCTTTCTTGTATATATATATATATATAATTATATATATGAGGAAAATAGCTTTAGATATGAAAAATAGTTTTTATTTGCATTTGATTAAATTTTTTGGGTCATCTATGGCATATAGAAGGCTATTTTATGTGATAGTTATATAAAGCCAGAGTAATAGAACAGCAGGTTGGGCATTTGTCTTGTTGATGCTGATCTGGATTTGATCCTGGCATCCCATATGGTACAGTTAGGAATGATCCCTGAGCACAGAGTCATTTAGTTATTTAAATGTTTTCTCAGATGTGATATGTAGTTGCACCTCATTTTATAATGACTTTAAATTTGCCACATAACTCATACCCATTATCTCCTACCACTGACACTACCACATATATATAAGTGCAATATATATAATATAACATATATAAATAGTACCACATTTAATATATAAATATATTTTAATATTTAAAATATTTTAAAAATAATAACCAAAAATTTGCAGTATTTTGCAAATCAAAATGTAGTTATTATACTATATTGACCAATATTGTGATTTTGGCTCATTAAAATGAAACAAATGTGGTTGGAAACTAAACTCCCATGTACTTCTCCTACATGCTCATTTTGCCAAGTATTTGCTTTCAGCTCTAAGAGTAAATTTAAGATATTCACATTACATTTTATCATTAGGTCTCTTTAGACATTGCTGGTTGAGGTCCTGACTGGTAGGTTTCTCTAAATTCCCTCCTTCTCTCTTCTCCTTTTGGGAAGGAAGTCACTATCCACATCTCACTAGAAGGAAGATGCAGCATTGCTCAGCCACAGATGCTTGGAGCCACCAGAGCCAAGCCTAGTGATGTTCGGGAGACCTTGAGGTAGAGGAGATCAGACTGCAACAAGCTAGTCTTCAGCCTGGAGCTAGTTCGTTCTCATACACTGCATTGGATTTAGTTAATCAGATCATCTCTAAATAAAAATAGTTTAGCTCTTTCTTTCCAAACTACATGTCTTTATTTATTTTTCTGCTATCTTGACTAAAGTCCAGTACTAAAGTAGAATGAAAGAAGGTAGTAAGCATCCTTGCCAAGCTCCTAATCTTGTCAGAAAAACACTCTATCTTTTATCTGAACATGACTGTTAAGTTAGTTGTTGCTGTTCTGTAGATTCTCTATACAAGGTTGAGAAAATTGCTTGTTTGGTTAGAAGTTCTTTTTGTTCTTAAAAAATCGAATAGTGGAGTCACAGAGGCAATAGGATGCATACCTTTTAAGCAACTGACTTGAGTTTGATCTCCAGCATCTCTCATGGTCCCTCAAATATCACCAGAAGCAACCCCTAAGTGCAGAGTCAGGAGTACTGCAGGGTGTAGTCTAATGTCCCCCGGTCCCCCCCCCCCAAATCAAATAATATAGTCGGTAGGGTTCTTGCCTTACATATGCCAATCTGGGCTTTGATCCCTGGCATCCTTTATGGTCCCCAAACATAGCAAGAAGCAATCCTTGAAAGCTGAGTCAGAAATAAGTCCTGAGCACCATTGGCTGTGGCTGAAAAACAAACAAAAGCAGATAGTACAGGAGGGAGGGTATTCACTTTGCATGTGGCTGACCTGGATTTGATTCCTGGCATCCCATATAGTCTCCTCTGAGCCCTTCCAGGACTGGAACCCATGCATAGATGCTAGAGTAATCCCTGAACAATGTGACTCCAAAAACAAAAGCAAACAAAAAAAATCAGGAATTAAGTTTGGATTTTTTTTTTTTTTTTTTTTT
>PVKC010053526.1:0-10109 GCA_004027635.1 Crocidura indochinensis | reverse complement strand
GCTGTAACATGCGTCAGAAGTTGTCATTCATTTTTATGACATTGAATAACATTTTATGAGATGCTTCTTCCATATTTTGTTTAACCATTCATCTGTTGACAGGCATTTGGATAGATTCTGCCTCTTAAGTATTTTAATAATGTTGCTCTGAACATTGTGCACAGATTTTATTCCTTTGTGAAATTTCTGTCTTGGTTTAATTAAGGCAACAGAAAGAGTTGCACAGGACTTATTCATGGACCTGTCCTCAGGTATCACTCCTGGACAGGCTAGGAGATATATATGAAGTGCTGGAATCAAACCCCAATCAACTGCATGCAAGACAAACTTCCGACATGTTGTACAATTTCTGCAGCCTTGATTTTACTCTATTTAAAATAAACTTACTGTAGCTTTCATCTTTATGACCAAAACATTTCTCAGTTTATGAACCTTTTAGATGATTCTCCTTAGAAAATAATTCATAGGGGCCTGGGAGATAGCATGGAGGTAAGGCGTTTGCCTTTCATGCAAAAGGTCATCGGTTCGAATCCTGGTTCCCCATTTGGTCCCCCGTGCCTGCCAGGAGCAATTTCTGAGCATGGAGCCAGGAGTAACCCCTGAGCACTGCCGGGTGTGACCCAAAAACCAAAAAAAAATAATAATTCATAAATATTTTTACATTAGTCCATCTCTAGCCTCTTCACATGATATCTTCTCTCTACTCTCCCCTATACCCTCAAAAGTTCTACAAAACTAAACTAAACCCTCCTAATTTCCACCGACTTGAAAAAAAGAGGTATAATATACAAAATTGGACGTGAAACTTAATAGTAAAACTTGCTTAATAAGTTTTTATTTCCTCATTATTCCACATATCAAACTCCAAGTTATTATTAAGATATTTAATTGTGAACTTCTCCTTAGCACCTCATTATTATGCTCCTCCACACATCGTGTTTGTTTTTAAAGTTTCCTTGTAAAGTCCTGTTCTCAGAATGTGACTGTGTAAATTCCTGAGAATGTCTATTGCCATAGCATTGGAAATGTGTCTGAGATTTCTTACAAAATGAATAGTTCGGTAATTAAGAGCTTAACCTCCCAAGTAGAACAAATAAACTATAGCCAAGGAAAAATGACCAATGGATGCACCTTAAATTAATTTTCTTCCTAACACTCTCATTAATACCTAATTGCTAGCAAACAGATACAAAATAAATTCCACAAGTATTGCCCAGGCAGAATGCAATCTGTGAGCCCAATTAATTTCTGGTCTGTCATGATACTCAATTTAGATAAACTGGCTCTTTAGTAAATTGTTAGTTTCCTGACACAGTCAACAATTACCTTCTAAAAAAGATATGTAACTCTGTGAATGAAAAAGCAAAACTTTTTACTCTCACTATTTGTTTACCCATCAAAAAAGTATAGAGCTATGGCTATGCATATATGTATATATCAATGTATTGAATTTTTTAAACATAACATCCTCAAGCCTAAATAATATGCTCTTCAACATCTACTTTTCTTTCATTTTTAAGTCAAGCATAATTTATTTAATTACGTGCACCTGATACTAACTTTTAAAATGTTATGATAAATAAAAATTACCACAACAAGAATATTCTTTTTTTAAATACGTTGAGTCTTTATTAATATCTTTATCTAAACACCTTGATTAAAAATATGATTGTCGTTGGGTTTCAGTCATGTAAAGAACACCCTCCTTCTCCTTTCTTGTTATTTGTAACCTAACCTGAGAATCCTGACCCCTTACCCTGAATGATTCTTCTAGGGTTGACAGTGGTGAACCTGTGAAGGGTCATGCACCATTTCTGGACATCTGTATTTTCCGAGAAGTTGTTGCAACACCCTTCTATTAATATAGCCAAAGGCCTGCATTAGATCAGAAAGAACCACATACCACAGATGGCACTTTTCACATGCCTTTTCCGGGAGCTTGTGAAGAGAGTGAAGATCAAGTTCACAGCAACACGTCCTCCTCTGCAGCCACGCGTGCTCTTTGGGGAAAGTGCTTTTTAGCACATGGGGATGCAGCCAGTTGAGAAAGATTCTTGCCAGAGCATTATCAAGAGTAGATTGACAGGAGATCTCCGAAGTAATTTTCACGCTCCATTCCAACACGTTTGTCTCATGTGGAGGCATTAGAATTGCAGCTTTGAAGTCACTTGGCAGGGTTTTATTCGCCCCCAGAGACAACTAATTGTGAGAGATCCCAGGGTTAAAAAGAAACATGCCATCGAGGTAATGATTTGGTGTAACCCTTCTGATTTCTTCAGGTAGTTCTTTCGTGCCTGCCATCTGGGATACTGCGAGTTTGTCACCTGTTTGTGGAATATTCATGCCTATTTCTACCAGATTAGCTCTACTCTGAAATCATCCTTTCTGCCATTTGAATGGTTTCCATGTAATGTATTAACTGAGAATGCACCTGATCACCTCTCCTAAAAAAATGGTGAAAAGAATGACTGAAATTTCTTTTCATTTCATTTGGTCATTGCAACTAACTTGGACATTTTTATTACCTGTAATAAAGGCAATAATTATTAACAATAAATCGATTACTATTAAAGTAGTAGCTTGTATTTAACAAATGCTGAGAATGCAATGTTTTACCTATTAGCTTCACGTGTACTTTTTCATATTTAAGCCACAGAAAACCCCAGGGAGCTGAAGAAGATCAGAGGTTAAAATCTATACAAAGTCATAAGCACTAAGTGGTCAAACAGGATATGGATGTTAAGTAGCTTGAATTGAACATGTATTTTTAAATAAAAAGTAGGCTTTATCTGGAGGCACTGAGAAAGGGGCAGGAGATAATATAAAAGAAAGAGTAATGAATAATGACTCAAAAGAGAGCATGAGCTTCTCCAAAGGTAGAGAGAGTCCTGAAACACAGCCTCACTTGGAAGTTTGAAAGTATTCATTATAATGGTTTGGTACATGGGCAGCCATTTTGTCCCCAGGCTATAATTTCGCTGTTTTTTTTTCCAACAGAGTAATAGAACATGAATCAGCTGGTTCTGTTTCATAAATTGAGAGAGAAAAAGGGGTGGTACCAGGGGCAAGAAGTCTCATGAACATTGAATGGAAATAAAATCAGATCAGCCCTAAATACTCAACCCAAAGTCAAAGTTGATAGAATCAAGAGATCTAAAGTGCAACAAGCTAGACAGAAAAGGGAACTGTTACACTAGTAGCACTCTACCGGGTTCAATGTGGAGGTATGGGATGAATGCTGGGAACTTGGGAGGGTCAACCCTAGTGGTGGGAATAGCCCTAATACACTGTCACTGTTTACCTTAAATATAACTGTGAAGGACTTGTAATTCACACTGGACTCAATAAAAATAATTAAAATAGAAAAAGAATAAAACAAGCTCTATAGAAGTAATCAGCCAGTCTAGAGATAGGACTTCCTTCTGAAAATGAATAAGCCTTTTTGATAACTACCTGCTAAAAACAGTCTTGCAACTTATAATCATATTTCCCAATATCGTCAACTTGCTTATCTTCTTGTGCAGATATGTGCCACTCTTTAAAAGGTTTGGAGAAACTTATGATCAGAGCTGTACTTTACACACACACACGCGCGCACACACACACACATGCACAGATGACACACATCATCCCCAAAGAGAAGTGTAATTGCCCCTCAGCTAATAAATAATTCCTGACTGTCGAGTGCTTCCTTTCTTGTCATCTTGGGATATAACACACATCTCAAGAATGAATTGAACATCCTTAACTACTTTGACTTACTGCTGTTTAAAAGCGAATATTCCCATAAACCAAACATTTCACAACAATTACACTTGTGCATGATATTTCTTTATATGCTCCATGATCATATAAGTATTTCTCTTTTATGATACTTTCTATGTCTTTTCTTCCATCATATCTGTGTCCCCTTATCTAATTTATTTTTTTTAATTTTGGGGTCACATCCCGTGGTGCTTAGAGGTTACTCTTGGCTCTGCACTCAGGAATCATTCCTGGCAATGTTCAAGGAACCATGCAATGTAAGAATCGAACCCAGGTTGGCAGCGTGTAAGGTAAGACCCTTACTGATTTTACTATCTCCCCAGCCCCCAATTTACTTTTATTTATATTTCATTTGCCACTGAGGCAAAAGGAAATAAAAATCTTATGTTTTACCACTTATTATACTTACGAGAACTAACATATGTAAAAATACATGAAACAGTGTTAAGAAAATGAATAATTAATTTAAAAATATTATTTTAACATTGTCATCGAATTAACTTTTAATGCCTGAATTAATAAACGTGAATTCGTGTACTAGGGTCACATGTATAGTATTTCGAGATAACATTATTTAAGTGATTGAGAAGTGAAGATCAAATTCCTGAGGCTGGAGCAATAGAAGTAGGGCATTCCCCTTGCAGGGCAAATTTGGGTTCGGTCACCTGTGTGATCCCATGGTCCCCCAAGCCAGAAAAGATTTCTGAGCACTTAGCCAGGAGTAACCCCTGAGCATCACTGGGTGTGTCCCAAAAACAAAAACAAAAACAAGATAAAAAATTCTTTCAATCTTCTCATTTTTCCATAGCATAATATTCTATAACTTATTTCATATGGTAAATAGCACGATTTAATGTTCCTTTCTTTTCTTTTCTTTTTATCTTTGATATTTGGATACATTTAGTGGTACATGGGGTTCATTCCTGACTCTGTCCTCAGGGATCACTCCTGGAAAGACTCTGTGATGCTGATGATATGATCTGAATTGACTACATACAAGGCAAGTACCCTGCCCACTCTATCTCCAGTCCACGTTTTTAACATTTCTTGTAGCAGAATAGCTTCCTGCTGTATTTGTTCATCTGTTGTACAATACTTGCATCCACATCTAGGTTACTATAAATTGTTCTACAATGAACTTAAATTTTCATTATAACTTTCAAATTAACTTTTCTATATTTGTATTCAAAGTTCTGTTCATGTGAAAGGCTAGATTATGTGTGCTTGGGAGAATATTTCTGACTATTCTCTTAGATGACCCCTTTGGTAATACTTGTGAGACCTTATGTGGTGCTGAGATATAAAGTAAGTTTGGCCACATTCCAGGCAAGCTCCTTACCTCTTGTTATCTCTCTCTAATCCATGTATGGAGATCCTCCAATTTGTGAAAATCTTTGTTAATATTTATTATAATAAAAATGATCCCTTTCCTTCATTCTCATATGCTTCTGAAACATCCATAATGTGTTGTTTCTGATTTTCTTTGTGGACTGTGGTTTGGGGGCACATCTGGCAGTGCTCAGGGCTACTCATCCTAAATAGGAGAAGTTTGCAAGGTTCTTAGGAGAACATGTAGTGTCAAAAATAGAATTTATGCAAAGAAATGTGATCCTCCTGTCCTTTGAATCATCTCCCTGAAACTGAATATGAGTGTTTGATGTTAATCTATAAGCTTGATCATTTTAAATATAAAAAATTATGTGTTGTTCTCTTTTGGGATGGTTTAACTACCCACTCACCAGTTCACTAATTTCAATGGCAGCTTTGTCCACACAGTTTTGAATCAATCTGAATTCAGCTCTGTTAATAGATGTTTCTTACACTTGTTAGAAAAATGAAGTCATGGAATTGGCCAATAAATGAATGGATATAGAGAGTTTTGTGCAGAATGAAATCAGTCATAGGGAGAAGGATAGACATAGAATAATCTCACTCATTTATGAGATATGAGAAAAATTAAAGATAGTTTGATAATAATGTCCAGATATTGTAGGGACTGACTAGGTTGACCATTCCATGTTAGGAAGCTTACCACAAATTGTGAAGCAGTGCAGTTAGGGTAGAGAAGTAATCACTCTGACACTGATATTTGGAACTGATAACTTGGGACAATAACTGGCTATTAAATGAAGATTAAAATTATGTGCACTCTATACCTTCATTAACAATAGTGCAAACCACAGTGTTTAATAAAGAGAGAGTGAAAAAGAAACACAGGAACAAAAACCTGTCCCACAGGCAGAAAAGATGAGTGTGGAAAGGAAACTGGGGACATTGGTGGTGGGAAATGGTCATAGATGAAGGATGGTGTACATTGTAAGACTGAAACTCAATCATGCACAACTTTGTAAATCACAATGTTTAAATAAAAATAAATAGATATTTCTATTGATTTTTCAATTTTTATTGCTTCATTGTTTAACGCTGTACTATCTCCCTGGAAATGTAAATCGATATGATAGCTCATAATCTTAAAATTCTCATTATAGTTCCCCACTTTTGAAAACATTTTAATAAGCATCATTATGATAGTTTCTGTGAATTTCTCTACATTTCATTTATTCATTTTACATTAAATATCATTCGGAGGGGGGACAAAAATATCATTGCTTAGTTTTGTCTTTATCCTTCAGCTGCAATAAATTTCTGTCTCCTCATTATGTTTGGTGATCTGTGTTAATTTTTATAGCTTAAGATAAATTACTATCCTTCCATTTCTTTTGCAACAGGCTTCCTTTTAATTGGAAAGTCACAAGTACTGGCTTCAATGTTGTCTTACATCTTGAATTTTCTACCCTAATAGCCAGAGAATTTATGACTTCACTGGTGACTAAAATCTAAGAGTCACTGTATTGTGGTACTTCAAGAATCCAGTCTACACATTTAGGAGATTGGAAACACAGAGGTGCCTTTTGTAATGTGTCATATTATCTCAGATTTTGTATTCTTTCAGGTAGGAAAAGCTCAAAATGTTGAATCCACTGATCACACTTGTTCACATGTCTGATTCTACTCTCGGCCCAAAACAGTTGAAGCCAATATAAGGCTGATGCAAAAACATTTGGCAAATTGCCCAGAAGTCTGGTGAGTCCAGATGGGGAATGTGCTGGTGCCTTGTTGGACGTTCACTGCCAGCTTCCTGCAAGGATTTCCCAGAAGTGTTAGTCTCAGCTGTAATTGCAGGTGAGGATAGTTTAGGAAGCTAGAGGATAGAGGAGTGTCGAAGGGCAAATGTTTCTTGGGGTTATCTCATATATTCCTTGTTGATTCTATACTGAAACTATGCACTCTCAATGGGCACACTCATTTGCAGTGGAATGACCTACTCCTGGAGAACTAGAAAGAAAATTGAAAGCCACAAGCATAGGGTGGGTCTTGGAATGGTGTGCCACCCGGCATGATGATGCCTGCATTAAAATCATAGCAACAGAAGATTTGTTTCAGAGGGAACGCACAAGACCAGTTATTCTTACAGAGAATAGAATTCTAAGGGTATCGTGGCCTGATATATGGCACAGCGAGAAGGCAGTTGCCTTTCATGCGCCCAACCCTGGACGGACCTTGATTTGATTTCCTTCATCCTATATGGTCCCTGAGCCTGTCAGGAGCAATTTCTGAGAGCAGAGCCAGAAGTAAACCCTAAGCGCAACCGGGTGGACCCCAAAACAAAACGAAAAAGAATTCTAAGGCTACCTAGCAGAGAAGAGTATTTATTAAGCCGGTCTTGGGCTGGTAGGGGATCAAACCATCTGTACAGCCACTTATTAGGTGGCTGTTTGGTATGGTCGATATATTTACTTTCCTATAAACCAAGTGAAGGCTTACAAAGACTTCTGCTGCTCTGTCCCATAAATTTTCTGTGTAGTTGTGCCAACTCTCCAAGTTTAATTTGTCAGTTTAGAGGAGAAATCTAGTGTTCTTCTAGGGGGTGAGTAGAACTCTCACTAGAGATTTGCCCCTTTGGTTTAATAATATGGAGGCTGAATTCAAATATGGTACTCGGCAGTACTGTTATTGGCAAGGTTGTAAAAGGTTAACCAAAATGGTCTCTGCTAGACTCTATCTGCATTCCCAAATGAAATGCTTCGTGGACTTAATTACAATATCTGAGTTTTTTTTTTTATAGGCCAGGTTATATTGCCACTGCTTTGGTCCCAGTGCTATCAAGCACTGTTTCTAGTGACGACTTTTCCTGTGTTTTTCAATGTTTCCCCCTTCTGGGTCTCAATATAGAGGTACCAAGCACCTGTCTCCACAATTCTGAATCTTAGAACTGGTAATGCTAGTTGTTAAGTACAGTATATTCTTTCCTTCATACTTCCCATACCAACCTTACCCTGGGAAATATTCTGAACTTTAGTGATCTTTCCAATTATGCTTCTGTCCAGTTCAAATTGTACTATTGTCAAAACAATAAGAATTTCGTCCTTAACTAGAGTTTCCCTGTCTCTATTCTGTATCCCTTACCATGAAAGATCTATTCATTCAGGTTTCAGGTATATTTCTGTGAAGATTGGTCTTATTTTTGCAGAGATTTGTTGTGATCACTGTAGAAGATAAAGCATATATTCTTCCTAGTTTGTCATCTTGGACCTCTCTACTTTTCAAATATGATGGATGAATACAAAGAATCAAATTTGTGATCCATTGTAAAGTTGGAATTTTAGTATTGGTACCATTAGCTTTATGAATAAAATTATCTCTCTCTTTTATTTAAATATTTTCTACTTTTTCAAATATTTTTAGTTTTTAGAATAATTACTTTGACATATCAGCACATTGGGGAGGGAATGAGCCACACATGGAAGTGGTCAGGATGCAATATATAATACCAGAGAACAAGTTTTGCTTGATTATGTGCCTTAATCACTGCACTATGTCCTCTAAATTATGCACATTTTAACATAATTGCAAATTAGTTTTAAATTATTAGTCCCAAAAGTTTCTTGCTATTATACAGATGATTTTTATTTCTTAACTATGTCTTTTGGATAGACCATAAAGTTCAAATATAATTTGGGGTATTATTATTTTCAACACAGCCATGCCATCTCTGGTAAAATAAAATATAATAACAGTTCTTCCTTTCCAATGCGTTTATCTTAACATATTGCTATTGCTTGTTATAGTCTTTAAACAATACAATGCAGAATAGGAAAATTTAGGAATAAAAGAAATGACAGCTTTGTTCTCATTCTTAAAAAGAAAATAGCCTTTCTTTATAATGGTTAATTATAGTTTTTATAAGCCTTATTTAATGGAGGATAATGGATTTTTTTTTCTAAATTTCTAGGTAGTTAAGAATTGTCATAAATTCAGCTCACAATACAAAGTTCACCACAAAGAGTGGTGAGTGCAGTTAGAGAAATAACTACATTGACAACTATCATAACATTGTGAATGAATGAGGGAAGTAGAAAGCCTGTCTAGAGTACAGGCAGGAGTGAGTGGGGAGGAGGGAGATTTGGGATTGTTGATGGGAATGTTGCACTGGTGAAGGGTGGGGGTTGTTCTTTCCATGACTGAGACCCAACTACAATCATATTTATAATCATAGTGTTTAAATAAAGATATTAATAAAAAAGAAAATATATTAACTCAATCTAACTAGAAAAAAAGAATGATCAGGATCAAAAATTAAAAGTTATCTAATTTTTCTTTATACTTTGTTTATTTTTAAATATTTTCCATCTATTTTTAGTTGCTTTCTTTAAACATTGTGGTTACAAAGTTGTTTATTGTTGGGTTTCAGTCATATAATGTACATCAACCTTTACTACTGTGCCCTTCCTTCACAAAGGTCTCCTATTTTCCATACTACTCATTCTTGCCTTGATCTAGGGGAGGCAATTTGCTATTCTCTCTCTACCTCTCTCTTTCCTACTTTTTCTCTCTCTTCTTTTTGATACTGTACTTTGCACTATTGTTAATGGAGGTGGCAACATTCCCCTCCATTAACAATAGTGAGTTTCTCCATTTTCAGTGTCTTATTCTTGTCCAGAGTGATCAGTTCTAACTATCATTGTCCTTGTAGAACCTTCTCTACTCTAGCTACACTTAGCATTCTTTGTGGCAAGCTTTCTACTCTGGACTGACTCCTTTGTCTCCATTTGTCGCCATTGACTCTGGGTATTACTACCATATTATCTCTTGTTTTCATTATATCCCAAAAACAAGTGACATTATTCTATGTCTATTCCATTCTCTCTGGCTCATTTCACTCAGCATAATAGTCTCCATGTCCACACATCTATAAGCAAATTTCATTACTTCATTTTTCCTAATGGCTGAATAATATTTCATTGTGTAGATGCACCAAAGTTTCTAAAGCAACTCATTTGTTG
>PVKC010053525.1:0-10126 GCA_004027635.1 Crocidura indochinensis | reverse complement strand
CCTCTACACCACTTTTAAGTACCTCCTCCTCTTTAATAGTGACCCCTTCCCTCCACCTCTGTCATAGTGTTTCCCTTTCTGTCCTGGTTCCCTTCCCCACTCTGCAAGCTTCCTTCTGAAGACTGGACTGGCCCTCATGTCCTTTGTTTTTATCACCTTTGGACATTTGTTATTCCCTTACTATGTTTTTTATTTTTATTTTTTTTGGTTTTTGGGTCACACCCAGCAGCACTCAGGGATTACTCCTTACTCTACGCTTAGAAATCGCTCCTGGCAGGCTCAGGGGACCATATGGGATGCCGGGATTTGAACCACCGTCCTTCTGCATGCAATGCAAATGTTCACATACTATCTCTCCAGCCTCCTATGGTTCTTTATATCTCACATATAAGACAAATTATTCTGTGTCTGGGGCCGTAGAGGTGGCGATACAGGTAAGGTGTCTGCCTTGCAAGCACTAGCCAAGGAAGGACCGTGTTTCGATCCCCCGGTGTCCCATATGGTTCCCCCCAAGCCAGGGGCAATTTCTGAGCGCTTAGCCAGGAGTAACCCCTGAGCATCAAACGGGTGTGGCCCCCCAAAAAACAAACAAAAAATAAAACAAAAAAGATTATTCTGTGTCTGCTTCTCTTTTTGACTTTTTAATTTTTTTTTTTTTAGGGGTTGGATCACATATGACAGTGCTCAGGACTTTAAATTCTGTGCTCAGGAATCACTCCTGGGAGTGCTTGAGAAATCATATGTGGTGTTGGGGGTTGAACATGAGACAGTCACATGTAAAGCAAAGGCCTAGCTTGCTGTAGTGTTTCTTTGACTTTTAGTCTGGTCTGGGATGGGGTGGGGGTTTGTGTGAAATCCTGTGGGTTTGGGTCTCTGCACACCAGACTTTGGTTAGGCAGCTCATTGTAAATCTAAAAAGAACCATGAATGGCAGAGAGGAAGGGTCTTGGCTACTTTGCAGTACCAGAATTGTACCTAGTAGTCAGGCATCCTGATTCCCAACTTCTGAGCCTTTGGTGCCCAACCTAGGGTTGGACACTGAGTTAGTGTCTGAGACATTTATTGAAGCTGCAGTGTTTGAAGAATCCTGGGAACTCATTAAGTATCCAGGCTCTGTCAAAACTCTTTGTCAGGGAGGCAAGTGCTGGGGGACAAGATGAAAGAAGAGGAGCAGCCAAAGCTAGTGCTTGGACCCCAGGCTTCCTGCAGGACATTGCTTGCTGCCAAGTGCAGGACATGTAGTTAGAACATCGCCTCATTGGGCACATCCCAACATTGTCCTACACCTAGGTGTGGATTTGTGTTGGCTCCACCCGATGTCCCTCCTTTCCTGTGTGTCAGATCTTGAAGTCCTTTATCACTTGGCTCCAGGGCTGTGGTATGGAGCAGCTAATGTTTGACACACTGGCTCTTCTCTCTTCTGGGGTCTCTGCCTTACTGATGGGGCTTTCAGAACCAAATGTGAAGATGCCTTTTCCTGTGGGGTCTGCTTTCTATATGAAGGTCATGGGGATGACTTTTTAAGTTTTGTTGTTGGGGGAGATCACCACTTGGGTTGGGGTAAACGCTGCCACAAGGGATCAAACCAATTGATGAAATCAATTACTAAGGCAGACCTCCTATTCCTTGAGTTACATTCCCAGTTCCAAGGGGGGAGACATTTCTGGGGCTTGGAATGAAGCTGACTGCTCCCTCCTCAACTTTCTTGACCACAGCAGGTCCTAAGTACAGACGGGCATCCACCCTAGTTTGCAGCACCGGGCAAAGGATAACAGCATAGGGCCACTGCTCACAAAGCAGGAGGAAGAAGATGCACTGAAGGTGATAAAGTACAAACATTTTTATTATTCTCTGTGCTGTCTGCTCTCAAATCATTGTGGCACTTAAAACAAATAGATCTCTGTTACTTCAAGCAAAGGGGCATTAAAATTTAATTTATTAGTATACTAGTGTAGATTCATTTCTGAATTGCAGATGGTAAAGTTTCAGCACTTAAAGGACCACTGCAGGGCAAAAGTGTTGGTACCCAGATCCACTGGGACAGGCTAGAATCGGGGAGGCAGTCTGGGGGAGTTAAGAGCCTGACACTGGGAGGCAGCATATGGGAACCAGGTGTGAGCCTGGGCTTTAAGCCTCTTTTCGAAGGGTTATCCTGCTTCTGGAGATCATGCTCAAGAAAGGCATCTGGTTTGTGTCCAGCAAATTCACTTTTCAGACTGCAGTTAAAGGGAGAGAAGAAATGTTAGGGTGAATGTGGAAGCTGAAGCAGGGAAGACTGCCCAGCTGGGGACCCCCGTGTCCTAAATGTTGGGCTGCCTGGAAGCTGCCCTCCCAGGATCTAAAGCTCTTGCTCAAAGGCCAGACATGCAGACCACCCCTTAGAAAAACTATCTTGTCTGTTACCTTTCCTCTCCAGATCAGTAGTGAGCTCTTTTGAGTCAGTGATGTTCGTCTCAGAGTGAGCCAACTTGATGTTTCGTTTACAGCTGTCCTGGAGTGGACTGGGGAACAGCAGCCCCAGTGGAAGGAACTTGATTTCAAACTTAGAAGCAGCTGCTACAAAGTGTTTCTGGGGATTGAATGCCCGTGATTTAAGATAGAAATTCTGAAAGCTCTGATGGAAGGATAAGAAGACCTTCTCTCAGCTTGGAAGGTTTTGGCACAATCCCACATTGGATGTTTTATTTCCTGGTTGTTTTAATCAAGGGTGAAAACTGGTTCATGGATTCAAACATTGGGTTGTGCCAACAGAACAACAGTGGCACTGTGCAGAAAGCCGGAGGAGGGACTAAGAGCCAAGCTCTGTAGCACTGTCTCTAAACCAGCTCAGAGACCTCCTGGGAAAGCCACTTTCTAACCAGTTACAAGATGTACCCCCCAGACTCTTTCCTGCCTTGGGGGAGTGTGACTCAAAAAGGCCAGTGTGGAAGGGATAGTGGATACCCAAATTTGGGGTGTGTGTTGGCAGAAATGGTATGTTTCCTATGCATTAATACACCCTTTCTGTTCTTTGGTTTCTTTTTTTCCCTTTTTTTTTTTTTTTTTGGTCACGCCCAGCTATGCTTAGGGTTACTCCTGGCAGGCACGGGAGACCATATGGGATGCCAGGATTAGAACCATAGTCCATCCTGGATCGGCTGCTTGCAAGGCAAACGCCTGACTGCTGTGCTATTTCTCTGCACTCTGTTTTTTTGGTTTCTGTTGAAATACATTTTGGGCTTCCTGGATTGTGAACTGTAGAAAAGAATTTGGGTTTTTGTTTTTGAGCCACATCTGGCAGTGCTCAGGTCTTACTCCTTTCTCTGCACTCAGGATTTACTCCTGGTGGGCTCGGGGGACCATACGTGGTACCAAGGATCAAATCTGGATGGGGCGCTTGAAAATCTAGTGCTCTATCCACTACTCTATTTCTGTTAGCCCTTGAAAAAGATTTCTGAAGAAAATACTTCATTCGGGGCTGGAGAGATAGTACAACTTGCATTGTGGCTGACATCTCTGGCATCTCATATGGTCCTGTGAGCCCTACATGTATGATTCTAAATGCAGAGCTGGGAGTAATCCCTGAGCACTGCGGGTGAGACCCTTCTCCCCCACCAAAAAAATACTTCTTGCTTGAGACAGATAGTCCAGTTGGTAGGGTACTTGCTTATTAACTAATCCAGGTTCAGTCCCCATATAGCACCCCACCCCCAGGACTGCTAGGAGTAATTCCTAAGTACAGAGACAGAAGTAAATTCTGAGCATTGCTGGGTGTGACCCAAAAACAAAAACGAAAATACTTTATTCTGTTGTACTGTTTTGTGATTTTATGAGGTGCTTGCTTTAATCTTTCTGTTTCTTCAGAAAACGAAAAATGAGAATTTTTGCTCAGCATTAGACAGAAGCATCTTGGTAAACTGGCATGATGTCTTTTTTTTTTAAATTAATATCTTTATTTTGGCATGGTGTCTTAAGTAAATATTGGCAGAGGAGAAAACTTTGAGGAATATGGTTTTATTTGCCTGTTGTTTATAAATGACTGTCAAAATATTAAAAACATTTCAAATGAGAATTTTTGGGGGATTAATGTTTTATTGTTTGTGGAGAGCGTCACACACAATATATGGTTAGAGACTCACAAAATTACTTTTGGGGGGGTTTGGGTCACACCCAGAAATGCTCAGGGATTACTCCTGGCTTTGTTCTCAGAAATTATTCCTGGCAGGCTCAGGGGACCATAAAGGATGTTGAGGATTGAACCTGGGTCAGCTGCATGCAAAGCAAATGACCTACCTGCTGTACTATTGCTCTGGCCCCTGCATTTTTTTTTTTCAGTTCAGAAACGCAGACTCACACTGGTTGGAGCTCAGTGGCAAAGTGCTTGCATCCCATGCTTGAAGCCAGAACCAAAACCTAAACAAACCTAAACAAAACAGGACAGATGTTCTGAACTCAGAGATTAAAGTGACTGTGTAGTTCAGTTTCTTTAGATTCAGAGAAGAGGATGGACTTCTTCGGTCGCAGGTTGAAGTTCCTGACACTTTTTTGACCACAACCCTAATAACAAAAGATGGTAAAGGCCAATCCATGTCCTCTCTATGGAAATGTCAGAGAAATGGTATAGGAATGTAGATGTGTGCCTCAGACACAGCTGAATTGGGTTTGATCTCCAGCATTCCATATGATCCCTTGGGTCCCACCAGGAGTGATCTCTGAGCACAGAGCTAGAAGTTAGCTGTGAGGATACACAGTTGGGGTGGCCCAAAATTTTGAAAAAAAAAAAAAAAAAAAAAAAAAAAAAGGGGGCCCGGGAGATAGCATGGAGGTAAGGCGTTTACCTTTCATGCAAAAGGTCATCGGTTCGAATCCCGGTGCCCCATATGGTCCCCCGTGCCTGCCAGGAGCAATTTCTGAGTATGGAGCCAGGAGTAACCCCTGAGCACTGCCGGGTGTGACCCAAAACCAAAAAAAAAAAAAAAATGCAGGCTTTATCTTCAGTTTAACTTGTTATACCCTACCCTTGTAGCGTCTGATCCTGCTATAGTTTGGTAAATTGTTCTGCACCTGTATGGCTCAATGTCTCCTAAACAGAAGTAGGGACTACAGCGCCATGAACCCCCCCTGTGCAGTTGTGGGGGACAGGGAGGTGGAGAGACTGCCATTGGCCTTCCAGTCTCTTTGGGCACTACTACCTCAAAGGGTTTCTTTCTCCCTAGATTGAGTTGGGCCATGCCTTCCCACCATTCCCCATCTTTTCTTCTCTTTCTCACTCTCTCACAGCCACTGGATATTGGCCTGGAGATAGCACTGTGTGTGTGTGTGTGTGTGTGTGTGTGTGTGTGTGTGTGTGTGTGTGTGTGTGAGAGAGAGAGAGAGAGAGAGAGAGAGAGAGAGAGACTCCCAGCTCAGTGCCTCAGAGTCTCTGGCGTCACTTCTGTCAATGATTGGAGGATCATATGGTGTTGAGAATTGAACCTGAACTTTCTTCATACATTGTGCTCTGCCCTTTGCACTACTTACCATCTCAGAGCTGGTTTTCTTGTGCCCAAAGACAGATCATTTGCAGAAAAAGGCATTAGCATGAATAGGTGGTGTTGGGTGGGTGAGGGAAAGAGGCCATGGGTAATTGCATGGGCTCTGGAATCTGTCTCCTTTCATCCTAATTCAGTTCCACCACTTTGACTCCCAATCAGTGTGACTTCCTCAGCAATACAAAAAGAGTACATGTGAGGATTACTTGAAGTAAATGATGGAAATAGGACAGCAAGTACCCGATACATAATAAATGTCAGTACTGTGATCTCCTTATTTGTGCACCCGTTCAGCTAGAGGACAGGGTAGAGAGGTGGATTCTGTGTTGTAACCACAGTGTGCTGACACTGTGGAAGTCTGTGGCCCTTGAACTGGACTTGCTTGACTTGAGAGCATGCACACTTTAGGACTTGAGTCAGAAACTGGATTGGAGCAATAAAAACTGCATAGCCATTATAGTTATTAAAAACATGTTCTTGGTCTTAGGATTTGACTATGTGGTAGAAGCATGCTTTGAGAGAGAGAGAGAGAGAGAGAGAGAGAGAGAGAGAGAGAGAGAGAGAGAGTGTGTGTGTGTTTGTGTGTGAAGTCCTTGCAATCAATAAAGGCATAAAGGAGGGACTGGAGAGATAGCATGGAGGTAAGGTGTTTGCCTTGCATGCAGAAGGACAGTGGTTCGAATCCCGGCATCCCATATGGCCCCTTGAGCCTGCCAGGAGTGATCCCCCCTGAGCGTACAGCTAGGAGTAACTCCTGAGCACTGCCGGTGTGACCCAAAAACAAAAACAAAAACAAAAGACATAATGGAATTACTATATAAGTACATAAGTAGTGGGTTTTTTAATCTTTTTTGGGGGGGTGGTGATCCTGAATTTGAATCTATGGTCTTACACAAGCAAGACAACTATTTCTGGCCCCTTATTTTTTTAAAAACTTATTTTGGAGACTGTAGAGATATTACAGCAGGTAGGGTGCTTGTCTTGCACATGGCTGAATGGCTGATCCAGGTTCAGTCCCTGCTACCTACCCCATATGGTCCTCTGAGCCCTGCCAGAAGTGATCCCTAAGCACAAAGCCAAAAATAAGACATGAGTACCACTGGATGTGACCTCAAACCGTCCAAAATTATTTTGGGGTGGGGGAATAGTTCACTGTGTTGGGACTCGTACCATGGATGGCACCCAGGATCTCACACATGCAATTTATGTGCTTTACCATGCTTGAAGGCCCAAGGGTGTTCTTTTCCCTGGAAAATATGCATAAAAGTATTTGCTCTTAAGTGGTTGAAGAAAACACTTGGAAACTTGATGATGTGTTTGTGCTCAGGAAAAAGCAGTTGAATAAACGATAGAGCAAATAGGTAAAATGTTAACAATGAGTGAATTTGGGTGATGAATATTTGTCATTTTTTAACTTTCTGTAGTTTGAATTGATTTGAATGAATTAAAGGTTAATTTAAAAACTAGGGTCTGGGTTGTGACTCAGCAGTGGAGTTTTTGCTTCACATGTGTGATATCCAGGGTTTGATTCTAGCATCACTCTCTCTCTCTCTCTCTCTCTCTCTCTCTCTCTCTCTCACAAACAAACACACACACACACACACGTCCAATCCATTATATATACTTTGTCCATCAAAAGTTTGCTGTGCTAAGGTCAGAGATACCTTACCAGGCTGCAAAAACCTGGGTCCAAGGCCCTTGAACTCTGAGGTTTGTAAAAGACCCTGTTTGCCTCCTTCCTAGCATTCTGAGGGCTGGACATCACCCCTTCGTCTGAGTATCCCCTGGATCATTGGCTCTGCCTGCTGTGACCTCACTTGGTGCTTTCTGGGTCATAGACACCAACCAGCATCCCCATAGCAGTGCCTTCCCTGTAGCTGGAATCATTCACATATTTTGCTTTTAGCAACAGGTGTTTTTTTGTTTTGAAGTTTTTTTGGGAGAGCCACATCTGTCGATGCTCAGAGTGATTAATGGTGATTAATGATTAATTACTTGGCTCTACAGTCAGTAATTATTCCTGGTGGTACCCAGGGGGCCATACAGGAAGCCAGGGATTGAACTCAATTGGTCACATCCAAGGCAAATGTCCTACCCATGTACTATGGCTCTCACCCGAATAACAGGTATTCTATTAGCTTTATTTTCCAATCAAGCAATGAGGCTGCCCTCATTGCGAGTTGGAAGGGGCTTAAAGCTCTCCCTGAGGTGACAACATCCTTATGGAAGCTGGTGCATACGTCTGAGACGTGTGGACCTAGGTCTGTGCACTGATTGTTTCCTGGCTCTCTGCCTATAATTGCCCTTTATACCTTTTGGCTGGCTCAGGGCAGATGCCCCTCTGGGAGGTGGGGATTGGATTTGGTGAACAGTTTCTTGGCAGAACAATGGGAACAGGTTCCTGACTCCCCTGACTCTTGACTCTTTAGATCTCTGCTGACCACAATTTAGGGTCTGATGAGCCTCTTAAGTCTGCTTACACCCAGGCTGTCTCTGAAGAGCATTTGCAGAGACAAGTCCAGCTCTTCCACAGTTTTCTGGGTTTCTCCTGTCAGGTAGACCCTCTTTCTAGTGAGATCTGACTGCTTGGAGCAGGCACAGAGTTCCTTCGAGGAGCTGCTGGCTACATCCTCTGCTCTCCTGAATGTGGTATTATAGGGAAGTTCAGTGCTTATGGGGGTGGGAAAGGGTAGACAAGGTTGTCCAGGGAAAGTAGGAGGAGATAATCCTCTGCCAGAACAGTATCATCACTGGCTGTGGCGATGCCTATGCTACTTACACGCCCCTCATCTGCAAATGGCGTGGTCCTTGCACGTCTGCAGATGGAGCCAGTGGGCCACCAGAATGTGGCAAACATCATGCTGGAGGGACAGATGCAGCAGAAGCTTTGATTTCAGGGTTCATCCGTGTAGCCCTCAGACTCCTGCTATGTACCATTTTGCAGAGGGAAAGGGGGAACCCTGCCTGAAAGAAGAGGGAGATACTGGACAGTCCTTTCAAGGGACTGACTAAGGAACCCTATAGAGGTGAGGTCCTCAGGAGCATTATGTGTATAGGAAGGAGGGGAGAGAGAGAGAAAGACAGACAGACAAACAGACAAACCAGGCAGTTGGGGAGCAGTGGGTGACCTTGAAGAAGTGCCCCAGGTGGGAAGAAGTAGAATCTCAGCCAGGATGAGGCTGGTGTGTGTCCTGCTTGTGCGGCTGTGCTTCAGCACCATGGTGAGATGGGGGCTGAGAGCCAATTGTCCCTTCAGCTCCACAGTTAGGGCGGTTGCCTTCAGGGGTCCCAGAGCATGAATTTGAGAGTGTGGGGTCAGGGTGGGCACCCTGGGTCTGCTGCAGGATTGCATAGGCTCACATTAAACTTCTCTTTTACATTTAACTTCGGATGTTCCTTCATCTGTCAAACTGGGGTGATGGCTGTATGCCCTCTTAGGACAGGCCCAGCTCATGGTTAACATCATCTGTTATTGCTGTTCTTATGAGCAAGCAGCGGCCAGCTTGGCATAGTGTCAAGATGCTGTGGTGTGTCTGACATGGGCTGGCAAGAGGAACAGTCTTGCTTTCTGGCTGAGACTTAACTTTTTGTTTCGTTTTTTCTTGGGGTCACTCCTAAAGATGCTCAGGAACACTTCTGTGTTCAAGAATCTCTCCTGACAGTGTTTGGAAGACCATGTGAAATGCTGTGAATTGAATCTGGGTGGCCATGTACAAGAAAAGAGCCCTACCTGCTCTACTATTGCTATGACCCCAATAAAACTTGTTTTTTTTTTTAAATTTTATGTTATGTATGTATTTATTTATTTTTTGTTTTTAGGCCACAACTGGTGGCACTCAGGGGTGACTTCTGACTCTGCACTTAGAAATAGCTCCTGGCAGGCTTGGGGGACCATATGGGATGCCGGGAATCAAACCCAGGTTTGTACCAGGTTGTCTTTATGCAGCCTAAGCAATAGCACAGTGGTAGGGCATTTGCCAGGATGTGGCTGACCCAGGACAGACTTGGGTTCAATCCCCAGCATCCCATATGATCCCTCAAGCCAGGAGAGATTTGGAGCGCATAGCCAGGAGTAACCCCTGAGTGTCACTGGTGTGACCCAAAAACAAACAAACAAACAAACAAAAAGAACTTGTCTTTTAAAAGGAACTACCCACTAACCATTGGTGCTAATTATTATATATATAAAAAAGAACCATCTCTTTTCTTTGAAACTGTAGACAAGAGAAAAAAAGAACACATCTCTGATGCTTATGACAAAAGTGTTTTCCAACTGGGAAGGATTTTGTCGGGGGGTTGAGTTCACTTCTGGCAGTGCTCAGGGACTGGCTCTGTGCTTAGAGGTGTTCAGGGTTTCTGCAGTGCAGCAGATTGGACTGGGGCCAACCCCCTCCCACTTGGTAAGCACTTTAACCTTTAACCCAAGACTGTGATAGAAGTTTCTCTGCTCAAAAATGGTCAGTTTGGGGCCCGGGAGATAGCATGGAGGTAAGGCGTTTGCCTTTCATGCAAAAGGTCATCGGTTCGAATCCCGGTGCCCCATATGGTCCCCCGTGCCTGCCAGGAGCAATTTCTGAGCATGGAGCCAGGAGTAACCCCTGAGAACTGCTGGGTGT
>PVKC010053524.1:0-10116 GCA_004027635.1 Crocidura indochinensis | reverse complement strand
GATATATGGTGATATATAGATAGTCCTGTCTGTTTGAAAGTTAAGAATCACTTAACCTGATTCTGAAGCCAAGCTATATAAATTATTCACTCTTGGGTGATGAATATTCTCATATAAATTCCTTAAGAAATTTTCAAGAATAATCAGTGCCTCCTAGAGTCAAAGAGAAGAGGCACCTCTAGCTTCCCCAAAAATTACATTGGAGGATGATCCCATCTCTTTCCAAGGGCTCTCATTTTGGGAATTTAGGAGAGTTACCAGTGACCATGCAAACGGGGACTGAGAAGTCCCAGGACATTTTATGAGTTGCAGTGGTTGAGAATTTGGGAGACCCAATAGACTCTTCACATTGACCCCAGAATCTCATGTACTAACTTTTATTTAAAGCTGCTTACTCCTTCATTTTCTATATGCTCATTCATTCTTTCATTCATCCAATAAGTAGTTTTAACCTAAATGACTGCATTTACTTTTATATCTTTCCTGACTTCTGAGCATTTAAAGATTTTAAGGTGACTGTCTCCTGTATGTCTATGAAAGCTCAGAACCAAATGTCACCCTTAATATATAATTTAGTAGGCATTCAGGAAATTACTGCTGAACAGATGATGAAACAAATGGAATAATTTTTTTCTGTTAGAGAAAAGCCATTCTTAAGCATAGAACAGAGATGTTACCAGAGTGTCACATAAGAAAGTTTCTGAGAGGGAGCCGGGAGGTGGCGCAGGAGGTAAGGTGCCTGCTGCCTTGCCTAGGACGGACCACGGTTCGATCCCCCGGTTCCCATATGGCCCCCCGTGCCTGCCAGGAGCGACTTCTGAGCGCATAGCCAGGAGTAACCCCTGAGCGTCACTGGGTGTGGCCCAAAAACCAAAAAAAAAAAAAAAAGAAAGTTTCTGAGAAACATCTTTTACCCGTCAGGTGTGTGACTAGCTGCAAATTTCTTTCCAATGTGCCTACTATGGCATGAGCCCATTTGCTCAGCTATCTGTGGGGAAACTCCAATGACAACAGCTTAGAATCTCCCGAAAGTCACCTAGATATGAATTTTTCTCCCACCCAGAATTGGACAGGGAAACTCTGATTACAAGTTCAAAACGTTTAACCTAATAGTATATTGAGAAGTACATAGGAAAATTTTAAAAATGCCTCTGATATTTGCTTACTTATTTGAAAAGTCTCTGACTTTAGTTACTATTATTTTTAGTCATGTTTCTTTCCTTTGCATTAATATTAGACTCATACTTATAGTTCCTAAATAAAGGAATAAATTAAACAGAATTTAGACTTTAATAGACTTTAATCCTTCTTCCATTTTTTTTTTGTGGTTTTTGGGTCACACCCGGAAATGTTCAGGGGTTACTTCCTGGCTCCACGCTCAGAAATCGCTCCTGGCAGGTTCGAGGGACCATATGAGATGTCAGGATTTGAACCAATGACCTTCTGCATGAAAGGCAAATGCGTTATCTCCATGCTATCTCTCCGGCTCCCCTTCTTCCATTTTTAAATGATTTTTTAAATGTTTTTTTTCCAATTGCCATGAAAATCAATGTAAAGTGGTCAAGTTATTGGTGATCACTTGGGTTCTACTCAGATCGGATAAGAATTGCATAATAATCTATTTAAAATGCACATTAACTTTAACCATTCATACCTTCACAGAATTTTTTTTCATATGGAATTCCATCCTTTGGATCAACCCCCTTTAAAAGAAAAGCATTGAGATTAGCAGTTTTCTTTTAAATGTATGAGACACGTAGATTAAATACTTCCCAAATGGCTTTAGAAGTATAAAGTGGTGATGAAGCCATAGAACAGTAGATAGAGCACTTGCCTTGCAAAGAGCTGAATGGTTCAGTGTACAGTACTACATATGGTCCCCTGAGAATAACTGGAAATGGTCCCCAAACCAAAATCAACATCAACAACACAAAGGCAGAGGCCCATCACTAAATTAAACTCTTCAAAGTTTTCTGGGTCATTTTTTGTTTTGTTTTGAAATGTTTTTTATTTATTTATTTTTTGGACCACAGCTAGATGTGCTCCTGCTCTACACACAGGAATTTCTCCTGGTGGTGCTCAGAAGATCATATAGGATGCTGAGGATTGAATCTTGATTGGTTGCATGCTAGGCAAGCACCCAAACAACTGTACTATGAAGTATAGCAGCACTCCAAGAAAGCAAGATAGGCCTCAAAGAACTGGGAACAGAACTTGGACAGTCTCTTTACTAAGAATGCAGGACAGGGTTTTGGAGATTAGAGCTGTCACTCTGAGGAAACATTGATGGCCCACTAGTGACTGGGACACAGGTCTGAGTAGATTCAGCAGTCTGAGCTGTGGCTCAATGAGTCCAAAGAGCTCCAGTGTCCAGGAACTGACAGTTCTAGAGAATTTATTCTCAATGAGGTATGACCCTGACACCACATTGCTTGCCTTCCACACAAACTAGGGACAATAGTATCTAAAGACATACTGGTTACAGCTGGGGGACCTGGAGCTCTTGGCATCTAGTGGATAAATGTTAGGACTGTTGCTCAACATTCTATAATTTACAGGATGGTACCCATCCCAAAAATTAAAGAAAGAGTCTATTCCCATGTCAATATTACAAAACTTGAAAAATCTGGAAGTGAGGTCAGGATTGAAGTGCAACTGAGTCACTATAACTTAAAACTCATAATAAGATGCCTACAGAGGTTGGTTCTTGAAAAGCTAAAGGAAAGTCTTTAAGATATATCTATATCTATATCTATCTATCTATATATATATATATACCTAAATATAGATAGATAGATATAGATATATCTTAAAGTGGCACAGTGGTAGGGCGCTTGCCTTGCATGTGGCAGACCTAGGATGGACCACAGTTTGATTCCCCAGGTGTCCCATATGATCCCTCAAGCCAGGAGCGATTTCTGAGTGTATAGGCAGAAGTAACCCTGGAGTGTCACTGGGTGTGGATCAAAAAATAAAATTAAAAAATATTTTTATATTTACATATTTTATATTCAAATATTATTGGAAGAGCATTGAAATTTTACAATATTATTAGTATTAATAGTATTCTAATACAAAAGTGCTTGGTTGTTAAGAGATGTAATGGAAATTGTGTTTGTGTTCTGGGTCTTAGGGTAACCCAGTGCATGTTAAAACATTTTAAGATGCTGAGAAATCTAAAAGCAAAACAAACTGTTCAAGTTTATTTGATCAAACATCTCCTAATCTTGGCAGTAGAATCACTGTCTTCATATATTAAAACTTATACTAACAGTAGGGCTCTATGGACTCAGTTTGGGAAATGTTGCATTTACTCGTTTTCTTAATTTTTTCCCTCTTTTCTTTTTCCTTTGCATTTTTGGGGCCACATTTGGAAGTGCTTAGGGTTTAGTCCTGGCTCTGCTAATGGATCACTCCTGGTGGGTTAGGTGACCATATGGGGCACCAGGAAACAAACCTAATCAGCCATGTACAGAGCAAGTGCCTAACCACTGTACTTTAGCTCAGGCCCCAAGATGGTTTTAAAAGTCTCTTCTGCATTTATGATTTTATTATTCTGGGCATTGCTTTTATTTGTGGAACAGGAATGATAGTAAGTGAATGTGCTTTTGTGCTGTTATATGAATCTTGGCTCTCTGAGTTTCTGGTGGATTTCCACATTCTTTTACAGACATTTTAAGTTTAGGGACACATCAAATCAGAGGCAGGGGTATTTCCCAGAACACAGAGCACCACACACATGCCTGAGTCTCCAAAAGACAACTAAATTGTATTTGCCAGATTAAGGCTGCCTTAGGAGTCTTGACCTTGAAATTTAGGGGGTATATCTGCTTCTCTGTATGGAAAGGCAGAATGAATTAAACTTGGGTGGGAGTGCTGAACTGAAATGTGATCTGCCCCACTCTTCACATCCTGTAAGCTGTGGACCATAAATGCCTTGGAGAGAGGGAAGTATTTACAGAAACTAAAAAGTGCAACCAAGAGTTAAAAGGGGCAGCTTATTCAGAAGTAGAAATTAGTGGAGTGATGACTCTTTCATTAATTTATTTATTCACTTATCTATTTATTATGGATATCCCAAACAGTGCTTAGGGTACCTGGGGCCACTCCAGGAGATACTTGACCTGGCCAGATGGTTCCATGCTAGATCTTTTTTGTTTGTTTGTTTGTTTGTTTGTTTTTTTCAGGCCACACCCGTTTAATGCTCAAGGGTTAATCCTGGCTAAGCGCTCAGAAATTGCCCCTGGCTTGGGGGGACCATATGGGACACCAGGGGATTGAACCGCGGTCCTTCCTTGGCTAGCGCTTGCAAGGCAGACATCTTACCTCTAGCGCCACCTCGACGGCCCCGCATGCTAGATCTTAAGGATGTGGAGCTCTGTGATGCTGGGGGCCACCAGCGTTATCTCATTGGGGCTTAAGGGTCTCCAGAGCTACATTGGTGGTATGCAAGGGGCAGTGTGTTGCAAGATCTTGAACTTGGGTCTGGTGCATGCAGGTATTCCTGACCATTGAACAATCTATGTAGTCTGAAGTGGTGAACCTTAAACTTCAGTACTCCTCATGTCCATGTTCACTCTGCCTATCTGAGTGGTGAAAACCATAGAAAGTTCTAGGTGAAGTGAGAAAATGAGGCTGTACTTTTAACATATTTTCATTTTTCCTGGGATTTAGAAGATGTAGCCCAATAAAGGTATTCTGTGAACTGGGAAAATAGCTTGTCTCAGACAGAACATATTCAAGACCCTGAGCTAGGTCTCTGATTAGCTCTGCTAGTGCTGCCTGGTAGGCTTCTACTAGCCCCAAAGTACCTCTGGACTAATTTCCTCAACATCATTGGGTGAAAACCTTATTAAAAGAGAAAGAAAAGTAAGGAAATTGAATTTTAGTACTCTGGTAATTGGTTAAGATTTTTTTTTAATAATCAGTTACTTTGATACATGATTTTGCTTTGGTAATTTTCTTTTGCTTTGCTTTATAAGGCTGTTTCAGATCATTTAAGTTTAAAAGTTCACAAAAATGGCTGCCATTACTGTTTTCAGGTAAACTTTTGGTTGGCTTTCATTCTTCCCTCCCATTTGTCTACAGAATGCTGAAAATTTATTATTTACAGCCAAGTAGCACAGCAGCATTGGATGACTCCAGATGTGGGGGTAAGAGTCCCTGGGTAGTTTTGATTTTTTTGTCTAGCCTTATGAAACAGAAAATAATGACTAGAACCAAATGGTGACAGTGCTGCTATAAACCATACTAACAGTCCTCTCCACTAATTTCACATCGTGTTGGAAAGTAAAGGACTAAATATGGGTGACTTTAAGCAAGGTTTACAGAGTTGCAGCTGAAAGAAACCACTCTTATTATATTATTGGCACTCTTCACATATAATAAGAATGCAATATTCTTTTCCAAACAACAGAAAAGGGTTTTTGTTGTTATTGTTGTTGTTGTTGTTGTTTTGTATTTGGGTCATACCCAGCAGCACTCAGAGGTTGCTCCTGGCCCTACACTCAGAAATGACTCCTGGCAGGCTCGGTAGACCATATGGGATTCCGGAATTCGAGCCACCATCCATCTGCATGCAAGGCAAACACCCTACCTCCATGCTATCTCGGACCCAATTGTGGTTTATTTTGTTTTGGGGCCACTCTAAGTGGTACTCAGGTGTTATTTGCACACAGGAATCACTCTTGGCAGGTCCTGGGGAACATATGGGATGCTGAGGATCAAAACAGATAGATATGTTCACTAACCTTCTGTACTATCTCTCTGGTCCCCAAAGAGGGTTGTTTTAACCTACCAGTCTCTTTCCTATGTACAGCTAAAGTAAATAGGAAATAGGTTCATAAAGTGAGTAGAAAGTAAGAGAGTAAGGTTAAAATAGAATTTAGTTTGCTTACCCAAATGCCATTACAATTTGAATCATGATGTCCATCCCAGTTGTCTGGCCTAGGAAGAAAACACCAACACTGGTATTCAGCAACAATGCATCACCAAGTGGACTATAGCTTCTCATGTGAATAAATTAATAAATTAATGTGTGCTACATTAAGTACACTACTTCATATTGTTGTGTATTGTTGCACACAAAAGTCTCTACCTGACCTCTTTGTCATTACCTTTAATTTGATTATTAGTAAGAAACTTTGGCACAAATCCATTATTGATCAAATTAATAGACCTTATTGTCTTAGAAGGATGCTGATGAGTATAAAGATCCATCCATATTACATTGTATAAAAAGATGCGAAATCATTAAAATCAAATAACAGTAACAGATAAAGTAAAATCATGCAGGATGGGAGGGGAGAGGATGAGGAAAAGGAGAGTTATTGGGAGAAATGGCAAGAGAGGAAGAGAGAGAGAGCTACAGAGAGAGACAGAGAGACAGATAAACAGAGACAGAGAAAGACAGAGAGAGGGAGGATGGGAGAGAGGATCCACCAGTACCACCAGGAATGATGCCAGGGAAAAGTCCTGAGCACCAGTGGATATGCCCCCCCCCAAACAAACAAACAAATAAAAAAATTATGGTTCTAAAATCTTTAATGTTGGGTTAGTTTCATGCTTTCACACTATAATCACAGACAGCATGGAGGATGTCATGTTCATTTCTTAAACTCAGAAATCATTGGCTCAGTTTTAAAAGGTGGAATTTTACTATGGCATAGGAACAGAGTCCTTTCCTTGTATTTGGTGGGGAAAAAACCCAACTATTTCTGCGTCCGAACGTGCATGTGAACTCATTCAGAGGTTGTACCAGTGTATGGAACAGGGCTGGGGAGATAATTCAAGGAGATGAACACTGTCATTGCAAGTAGGAGGCCTGAGTTTGATTTCTGGTCTTCCTGAGTATTACTGGGGAATGAGTTTTGAACACAAAACTGGCAAGAGCCCTTGAACATTGCTAGGCATGTCACCCCTTATATTTCTGTTGCAAAAAATAGTGTTCATGACAGCCTCTTTAGTTTCTTGTATCTCCCTTTATAAGTTCCACAAAAAGAAACTTGTCTTTGTTCTGTTCATGACCCAACATCATGTAATATGCTTGGCAATTAGTAGGTGCTCATTAATTTATTTTTGACAAATGATTTTTTTTTAAAAAGTTTTTCACTATGTTTTCTTTCAGTCAGGAATATAGCTCCCTACTCTCTGTAAGCATGAACCCCCTATGTTGGTGAAGGGGAAAAATGCCTTCTTTCTAGTAGATAATTTTCCAAATCAGCAACCAGTAAAAGCAATCACCTTCTTCCTGGATATGCCATCTTGTCACTGTCATTACAGTCTCTCCCACGCCAGTGATAACCTCTCAGAGTCTGAAATTAAAGAATACACACAAGGAAGGCTCAGTTCTGCTTTGTGATTATCTAAGATAAATGTTAATCGGGGCTATCCAAGGAGTATTGACCTCTTTCATTTTTTTATCTGTTTTTTTTGGGGGGGGCACACCCAGTGACGCTCAGGGGTTACTCCTGGCTATGCGCTCAGAAGTCGCTTCCTGGCAGGCACGGGGGACCATATGGGAACCGGGGGATCGAACCGTGGTTCGTCCTAGGCAAGGCAGCAGGCACCTTACCTCCTGCGCCACCTCCCGGCTCCCCTCTTTCATTTTTAATTAAATATATAGTCTAGGAATACTAGAGATCACAAGTACATTTATGGCTAATGTGCAAAACATACTATATGAGGTGAAAAGTAACCGAGTGCCAGGTGGAGATGAATGAAACCATGTGTATATGATTTTTGTTGCATATATGGAGTATATATGTATGGATCTCTCTGTATATGCATTTGTATGTATGGTTAGGTATGTATGTTATACACAGGTATGTATAAGTATGTGTTTCTGTTTTCACAAATGGCAGTTTCTTCTAACTTCCTGGCCTTTTTCTAATAATTATTAAGGTCATTATGCTCCAAACATTTGAATTACTGATCAAATGATGGATCATCTTTATATATAATAAAAATCTCTAGTAAATTGATATTATGTATTATATATACATATTCTTACATATATAAAAGCCGTGTGGTCTAAAATGATCCAGAGACACAACAATGTGAAAGAATGTTTTTATTTCCCTTTCACGAGTAGTGGATCTGAATATCACACAAACTTTGGCTAATTTGTGACAGTTGTTAATTGTTTGCTTTCACAGGAAATATCCTGTGATTTTCTAACTGCTTTAAATAAAGAATCACACATGCATAAAAACACACTTCTAATGAGTAATTAAAGTAGGTGTAGACATTTCCAAAATAATTCACAGCACCTTTTTCAAGATCATTGATTTCAATGCATAATTGTAGTTGGAAATAATTTCAGGAAGCAACAGTAGTCTAAGCCTAAGATTCTCCAAAAGAGTCCTTAAAAATTGTGAAATGGTGTAATGCCAAACATATTCAAATGCAATTCAATCTTGTCTTATTTTAAAAGAAGCTTTAGGAAAGAACTCCAGGAAGTAGTGCAATCTTTGTCAACATCTGTTAACTCTTACTACTTACTGGGAAAATGCTGTATTTGTCTGAATCTGCATCTTTGAATGGTACAGAATTTTCTATTGCACTAGGAAAGAAAATAACAAAATACCTGATTATACAAGATGAAAAAGAAACTGTGGTGGTGAAAGCAAATAGAGACAGTTCTAAATATGCTGTGCTGAGTTCATGTGACAGGATCTAGTGCTATCTACCCAACAGAGATATCTTCTCTTTGATATTTTACTTTCTCTGATATTTTAAATTCTAGATTTTAAAATATGGGTAGGAAAATATTTAAAGTAAAATTTTGAAGTGATATTGAGTTCCTAGGAAAGAATTCCAGCCAATGAATTTAACTCTATAGAATCAATTTTTACCCAAACATTTTCACATTCTGGGTCTCTCTTAACATTTTGCTCTATTAAACTACATACTCTGAGAATAGAGAAGCAATTTGTTATTGAGTTAGCAACCTTCATTCTCATTCATGGGCTTGGGAAAACAATGTCCCTGATGTAATCAATTACCAATAAATTAATATGAAATTTACATTAAAGTCCTAGACAGGTGCTCTGAATGTTCATTTCCTTTTTGACCTCACCACCAGATTTTTCCCCCAGTTTCTGATGACAAGCACTGCATTCCCTCTAGGAAAAGGATTTTCGGTGTAGTGGGTTGTGTAGGCAGATGGCATAATGAGGCTATTTTTGGAACTCAAAATGGACAAAGAGTAGTGTGATCTTTTATAGAACTCAGAAAATGGAATTATTGAGTCTGGACATCCTATGAGAGTAGTTCTGAGAGCTTCCAGCAAAGGAAATGTGGCCAGATCCAGCACTAAACCCAATTAATAACTTGGCATTTCTTTGATGAGTTTTGCTTGGTTCTCCGAAAGTCCTAACCATAAGCCTCTTTGGATATGACAGTTCCATGAATTTCTGAAAAGATAGTTTGTTTTCTCCTATGCGTATTTGACTTCTTAGACAGCTGTTTTATTGCAAAAAAGAGGAAAGACACACATCACCCCATGCCCAATCGCACCTAAACACAGATCGACATGAACATGAACAGATGCCACAGACCCACAGGTCTCACTTCAGTGCACCAAACTTGTGCTCCCCCATCTTTGCCATTTGGGGATCAAAATTTGTTCTTGGGAAAAGGAACAGTGACTTGTTTCTAAAATTAGAAAGTTATTCACTAAATTTACCTTAACCTATTCACCTGGAAGTAATGAATTTTATTCTAGACACAGAGAGTAAGTAGATCACTTACTTAAAGTAATTAGATAGCTCCTTAGTCACTGTATATAGATCCAAAAAGATCTGAAAACCAATATTCACATTTCCCTAAT
This sequence comes from Crocidura indochinensis, assembly GCA_004027635.1. Lineage (NCBI taxonomy): Eukaryota > Metazoa > Chordata > Mammalia > Eulipotyphla > Soricidae > Crocidura > Crocidura indochinensis. The sequence goes on along the minus strand of PVKC010053524.1, from coordinate 284 downwards.
TCTGTAGTGAATTCATTTGGTGTTAGAACTTGACCTGAGCAGATGTAAGAAAAGTCATAGCTTTACCATATGGTATCATGCTACATAAATATCCATATATTTATCTGCTAAGAGATATATATCATTAGAAGGTGTTGGAGGTTTTAGGTGAATTATGGTATATTTACTTGAAATTACTTTCTAAAATCTGAAAATTCTGAATTCTAAAGCAAGGCTAGTTCTAAGGTTTAGGATGACCTTTTGGGATAAAACATTTATAAATCTTTCTTTTCTTTTTTTTTTTT
>PVKC010053523.1:0-10105 GCA_004027635.1 Crocidura indochinensis | reverse complement strand
GGGGGGGGACCATATGGAACGCTAGGGATCGAACCAAGGTTCATCCTGGATCAACTGTGTGCAAGGCAAACGCCATACTGGTGCACTATTGCTCTGCCCCGCCCCCCCTTTTATGGTTTTTGGGCCACACTCAATGGTGGTCAGGGGTTACTCTGGCTCTTTACTCAGAAATTATTCCTGGTATATTTGAGAGATCCTATGGAATGCCAGAGACAGAACCCAGGCCAGCTGCATGCAAGGCAAACTCTGCCATTTGTTCTGGTACTACATACTTCTTTGTATACAAGAGTCCTGGGTTCAGCCAATGGATCCCCCAAGCACCTTCAGGAAAGACCCCTAAGCAGTGAAACAGGAGTAGCTCCAGAGCACCACTGGATGTGACCACAAGATCAAAACACAATTACAAATTTTTTTGTTTTATTTTTGGGTCATATCTGATGGTGCTTAGGGCTTACTCCTGGCTCTGAGCTCAGGGATCACTTCAGACAAGGCCTGGGACCTTATTAGGTGTTGGGGATTGTATGCAGTTGTATACTTCCCCTCCATAATACCTCTCCAGCCCCAAGATTTTGTGTGTTTTGTTTTGTTTGTTTGTTTGTTTTACTTTAGGCCACACCTGCAGGTGCTCAGAAGTTACTTTTGGCTCTACACTCAGGAATCACTCCTGGTGGTGTTCAGGGGACCCTGGGATGCTGGGGATCAAACCCAGATTGGCTGCATGCAAGACAGTGCTTCCTCATTGTAGTATTGCTCCAGAACAGGGGTTTCAAACTCGTGGCCCTCGGGCCATTTCCGGTTCTCCGTACAACATTTTGTGGCCCTGCCCTAGAGGAATCTTTATTTGTTTTGTTTTGTTTTAGTTGTTGGGGTCACAGCCCTAATATTCAAGGCTTACTACTGACTTTGCACTCAAGGATCACCCCAACTTTGCCTCCTGTGGCCCCCAGGTAAATTGAGTTTGAGACCCCTGCTCCAGTACAATATTAAAAAAAAAAAAAGTAGAGAAGGGACCCTGTGCTGGTTGTCCTCATGTTTCACAGGGCCTGGCTGGTCTGTAACAGCTGCTCTGCTAACTTATGTGTATTCTGCCCTGATTAGTGCTTGCAGCAAGATAAACTTAATCCTCACTGTCATGGGGTTCATGGCCTGTCAGGCCTCCAGGCCCTGTGAAGCAAGAGAAAAGAAGACTGAAAGGGCACCCATTTTCTAGGGTAGGAGGAAGGGAACACAATTGATTCTCCCCCTTCTTGCACTCTTTAGCCAAAACCTCCACTTCTCCAATGCTATGTCAGATAAAGTAATGGGAGTGAGACATTACGGTATAGTGGGAACTGTGACCAACTCTCACTTGGTGTTTCAAGCAGCATCAAACTGGCCCTAGGGAGGGCCTGAGAGATAGCACAGCCTTGCACACAGCTGACCCAGGACAGTGATTCGAATCCCAGCAGCCCATATGGTTCCCTGAGCCTGCAGAAGTGATTCCTGAGTGCAAAGCCAGGAGTAACCCCTGAGTGCCACCAAATATGACCCCCCCAAAGAAGCCAAAAAACAAAAACAAACAAAAAAACTGGCCCCTGGGAAACCTTGCCAGGCCTCAAAGCTGAGTTTGGGTTGACCTGGGTCAGGTTCAGTCCGAGGAGGAGCCCAAGCACTAGCACTGACCGCTCCACCAGACAAACCTCCAGTCTTCTTCCCATCTGTGCTCAGAGGACAGGGGTCAGGGGTGGGGTCAGGGCTGAGACTTGGCCCCCACAAGCCACAGGGAAACCAGGACTGCAGTTTTAAAAGTAGCAGCAGCGCAGCAGCACAGCGGGCCACCTGCTGAGTCCTCAGCAGCTGGGAGATTGCTCTCTTCCACTACACAACACCCATTACAGGCTCCAATAGCCATCACTTCCGCTAGGCCAGCTGCAGATGAGGTATCGATTGTGCTGACCCCAGGTGAGCCCTTTCCCCAACCCGAGAGGTGTGCCCAGGAGCGGGAGGGTTGCTTCAGTGACTCGGTCCTCCAACCTGATCCACGCTGCAGCCCAGGGTACTCCGGCATCCCATGAAACAGCCCACCAGGTGGGGTGCCCGGGACCTGGCCTCTGAACCAAAGTCCCTGTGTGTTTTGCTTTCAAGGACTCTGGTGGTGGTGGGAACGGTGCAATGGTGCAGGTATGGGTGTTGGGACATTGCATGACTGAATGTCTTCAACCATGAGTGACTCTGTAATCATTTCATGGTGAGTCAATTAAAATTTTTTAATTAAAAATAAATAAAGAGGGGCCGGAGAGATAGCATGGAGGTAAAGCATTTGCCTTGCCTTGCATGCAGAAGGACGGTGGTTTGAATCCCGGCATCCCATATGGTCCCCCGTGCCTGCCAGGAGCGATTTCTGAGTGCAGGGCCAGAAGTTACCCCTGAGCATTGCCGGGTATGACCCAAAAACCAAAATAAATAAATAAATAGATAAGGAAGGGCCAAAGAGATAGCACAGCGGTTGGGCATTTGCCTTGCATGCAGCCGATCGAGGACGGATGGTGGATGGTTCTAATCTCAGCATCCCATATGGTCACCCATGCCTGTCAGGAGCAATTTCTGAGTGCAGAGCCAGAAGTTACCCCTGAGCATTGCCGGGTGTGACCCATAAACCAAAATAGAAGGTAATAGGGCTGACAGGATAGGACAGCATGAAGGGTGCTTGCCTTGCATGCATCTGACCTGAGTTTGATTCCTGACATCCCATAGGATCCCCTGAGTTTGCCAGGACTAATTTCTGGGCACAGAGCCAGCGCTAACTCCTGAGTGTGGCCAGGTGTGGCACAAAAGCTAAATTAAAAAAAATAAAACAAGGGGCCCAGGAGATAGCATGGAGGTAAGGCGTTTGCCTTTCATGCAAAAGGTCATCGGTTCGAATCCCGGTGCCCCATGTGGTCCCCTGTGCCTGCCAGGAGCAATTTCTGAGCATGGAGCCAGGAGTAACCCCTGAGCGCTGCCGGGTGTGACCCAAAAAAAAAATAAATAAAACAAGGGCCTGGAGTGGTAGCACAGCGGCGTTTACCTTGCAAGCAGCCGTTCCAGGACCAAAAGTGGTTGTTTTGAATCCCGGTGTCCCATATGGTCCCCCGTGCCTGCCAAGAGCTATTTCTGAGCAGACATCCAGTAGTAACCCCTGGGCACCCCCGAGTGTGGCCCAAAAACCAAAATAAATAAAATAAAATAAATAGGGGCTGAAGCAATAGTATAGCAGGGATGGCACATGTTTGCATGCAGCTGACCCAGGTTCAAATCAAATATTGACCAACAGAGCACTGCTAGGAGTGATTCCTAAGTGTAGAGCCAGGAGTCAGCCCTGAGCATTGGTGAGTGTGGCTCCCCAATATAAATAAATAATATGGGGCCGGAGAGATAGCACAGTGGTGCTTGCCTTGCAAGCAGCTGTCCCAGGACCAAAGGTGGTTGGTTCAAATCCCGGCGTCCAATATGGTCCCCCGTGCCTGCCAGGAGCTATTCCTGAGCAGATAGCTAAGAGTGACCTCTGAGCACTGCTGGGTGTGGCCAACCCCCCCAAAAAACCCATAAATAAATAATAAAGATAAGTATTTTTTTTAAATAAGGAGGATGGGGGAAGGGAGACAGTAATGGGCAGAGTGCTTGCCTCATATGTAGCAGGACTTCAGTACCATAATACTCAATTGAGCCTAAGAGGAATGACTCCTGAGCACAAAGCCAGGAGTAAGTCCTGAGAACACTTCCTGCAAAAAACTGGGGCAGATATTGGGAAGAGGCTGAAGCTCGGCTTTCTGAGAACATGCCATCCCTTAGTTATGGTGTTTGTCATACAGGTCGCAGTGACCTGCCAATGTCATGTTATGTTGTGGTGCCGGAAGTGCCACCATGGGGCAGGTGGTCAGCTTGGGGTGGGGTGTGTCAGGATCAAACTCTCCACTGTGGGTCTGTGAGCAGCAGATGGACCACAAAGTCAAAGTCAGTCCCTACTCTCCTTCCTTTATTTTTTGCACCATACTCGGTGGTGCTCAGGGATTATTCCTAATCACTACTCCTGATTCAGAAATTACTCCTGGCAGGCTCGGAGGACCCTATTGGATGCCAGGGATTGAACTCGTGTCAGCTGCATGCAAGGAAAACATCCTACCTACTGTGCTATAGTTCTAGTCTCTCCTTTTCATCCTGACATTTCAGACAGTGTCATGTTGGGATCTTTCTGGAACTTCAGGTCTAGATCTTTGAGTGTGGAGACAGTGGAGACATGGAGGAAATTCATCATAGTGTCTGAGATTCACATTCAGATGCACAAACACATGTGTCCAAACACCACACCCATGTGTGTACATGTAGGTGTCATGTATGTGCACACAGACTTGTACACATTTGTAATGCACATATGCTTACTTGCCTGCACACACTGGATACACATATGGGCATGGACAAATGCATGTGAGAGAATAGAGAGATTAAGGCATTTGTCTTGTACGCAGTTCACCTAAGTTGGTCGCTGGACTCACATATGGTCTCCTGAGCATTTCCAGGAGCACAGAGCCAGGAGTAAGTCCAGAGCACCACCAGGTGTGGCCCCCAAATCCAGAAAATCCTCCAACTGAATGAAAACAGAGCATAGAAGACGTTAATGAACTTGAAGACAGCAACAAAGAATATATAGAAGGCAGCTCAGAGTGTGAACAGACCTGGGGAAAGAGGAGGAAGAGGAAGAGAAGGGGGAGGAGGAAGAGGAGGAGTGACTGAGCCCAGGGAAGGACTCACTATTCTGAGTGATCTCAAAGGAGTAACTCACTGGTCAGGGTGTCAGACAGAAAGGGAAACAAGCTTGGAAAAAAGAGCAGAAGTACTCCTAATTTGATACAAATCCACAGACAAAGCTCAATATCCCCTAAGTAGAACAAAGTTAAGGAAACCATGCCAAAACAGCACATTATCAGATTACCAAAAACCAACAGTAAAGCATAACTTTTAAAACTAGGTAGAAGGAGAGCTGGAGTGGTAGTGTAGCGGTAGGACATTTGCCTTGCACATGGCTGACCCAAGGTGGACCTTGGTTCTATCTCCGTCATCCCATATGGTCCCCCAAGTCAGGAGCGATTTTTGAGTGCATAGCCAAATGAGTGCATAGCACTCATTTTGATGTGCTCAGGGCACCACTGGGTGTGTAACCCAAAAAGCAAAAAAAAAGAGAGAGACAGAAAGTGGACACAACTTAAGTATTTAGTCAAAGGGGAAAGGATATCAACTTTCGAAGTTACAGACAGGAAATGTATAGAAGAGAACAGGGTAAAAAATAAACAGGCAGGGTATAAACAGGATATAAAATTGACAACCCACATAAAATGAACAAATTCCATAAAAGATATTGTGCTGAGCCAATGATGGTCAATTTCCATACCCCTGATATGTTTGGAACTGAGAACATTGCCCCCAACTGATCACAAGGAAAGAACAGGTCCCAGGCTGATGATCAGAGATATTTTATTCCATTATTACATAAGGCAAGAGAAACTGGGATATGTTCAGGATGAAGGGTCAGGGATATAGCAGAAGGATAGCCAGGGGACATGAGGCACCAGGAGCTTATAAACACTGGAGCTTAGGGATATCTTGGGAGCATCACAGTGGTTAATAAAAGTGGCCTGGTCCAGAGCAGTGGTTCAAGTGGTAGGGTGTCTGCCTTGTACACGCTAATCTAGGATGGACAGCAGTTCGAACCCCCAGTATCCCATATGGTCCCCCAAGCCAGGAGTGATTTCTGAGCGCATAGCCAGGAGTAACTCCTGAGATCACCGGGTGTGGTCCAAAAAGCAATAAATAAATAAATAAATAAATAAAAATACAAGTGGCCTTCTAAGTTTGATAGGTAATCCCCATAACTAGAGCTCCCTGTGAACGAAGAGGCTCAGAGTCAAGCCTGAGACAAACCACTGATCACGGGGAGATGGCACCCCTCTTTGTAGTGTCCCTCCCCATCTCTGGAGCAGTGTCTCCGAAGCTTTTGCCTCAAGGAGAGTCCCCAGGACAGTTGCTTTACAGGGTCCCATCTGCTGGGAAGTTTGGGAACAGTGTCACAGAGAGTGTTCCAACAAATGTAATTACTCAATGTTGACTCAAGAGGAAATAGTCAATTTATATGACTTGTATAAATTAAAGAAATGGAAAAATATTCCACCAAGGGGCTGGAAAGATAGTGGAGAAGGTGGGCTGCTTGAGGCCGAGTCTGACTTGATCTGTGGCACCACCCTGAGTTCCCTAAGAGCAAGTCTGAAGGCTAGAGATAGTGATGGAGACAGCTCCCCAAGCACCACCGGGTATGGCTCCAAACTTCTTCCCAACAAAAATTAAAAATATCCCACCAAGAATGTTTTAGATTTTTGTTTTCATTTCACTGACAAATTATCTCCTACAATTATGAAATATTACCAATTCTCTACAACCACTTTTAGAAAATAGAGGAGGGGGGGTTCTGAAAGAATTTTGAGGTCATTTTTTTTGTTTGCTTGTTTTTTGTTTTTTTTGGGGGGTCACACCTGGCAGTGCTCAGGGGCTACTCCTGGCTCTACAATCAGAAATTGCTCCTGGCAGGCACGGGGACCATATGGGATGCCAAGATTTGAACCACTGTCCTTCTGCATGCAAGGCAAACGTCCCATCTCCATGCTATCTCTTTAGCCCCTTGAGGCCATTTTTAAGCTATCACTCAGGAAAGGTCACATTGTATAAAAACATAAAATTATAGGCCACTATTTCATGTAAAACATAGGTAAACAGACACCAACAAAACTCCCAGGAAGCTAGAAGTAGGAGGGAATCTTTCTCAATCACAATTCCCTGCAGTTAATATCAAATTCAATGGAAAAATGCTCAATGTTTTCCACCCGAGATCAGAATTTAATGTAAGCGTCCCTATTTATACTTTTTTTTTGTGGTTTTTGGGTCACACCCGGCAGTGCTCAGGGGTTACTCCTGGCTCCATGCTCAGAAATTGCTCCTGGCAGGCACGGGGGACCACATGGGGCACCGGGATTCGAACTGATGACCTTTTGCATAAAAGGCAAATGCTTTACCTCCATGCTATTCCCCGGGCCCCTATTTATACTTTCTTTACAGCAGATGGTATTAGACAATGCAATAAGACAAGAAAAAAGGTAAAGCATAAATAAAAATTTCCCTTTTGAAAAGGGAAAAATAAAACTGCCTTCTTAGTAAGGTACAAGACAGAAAATTGTAATGAACGTACAGAATAATTACAAAAGTAAGTGAATTTAGTCACTTACAAAACACAAGGTCATCATATAAAAGCTAATTGATTTGTTTATGCACTACAAGTAAAGCAAAGAGGGTATTTGCCTTGTACAATGTACATGGTATTGTATATGGTCAATAATGGAGTCCATTTCTGCCATGCTGTGTGGTGCCTTGAGTACCTCTAAGAGTGATCTCTGAGTTTGGAGTCAGGAGTCACCCCTGGACTCCACTGGGTGTGGCCCCCAAACAGAAACTACAAAAAAAATTAAATAACTTTGCAAAAAACAATTTATAAGGACCAAAGAGATGTCTTTTCAAAGGAATGGAGCCTGAATTTTTCCTTGGTGCCAGGTGAGTAATCCTCCCACCTTTGCTCCAGTCTAACCCTGCCAAGTGTGCCCCCAAGTCCAAAGCACACCCCAAATACTTACAGTAGAAAAATTCAACTAAAGGGGCCGGGTGGTGTCGCTGGAGATAAGGTGCCTGCGCTAACCTAGGACGGACCGCGGTTCGATCCCTCTGTTCCCCAGATGGGCCCCCGTGCCTGCCAGGAGCGACTTCTGAGCGAATAGCCAGGAGTAACCCCTGAGCATCACCGGGTGTGGCCCAAAAAAAACCAAAAAAAATAAAAAATTCAACTAAAAAGAACCATGAGCACAGCACAGTGGACAGAGATAGCTCAGGGGAGCTAGGACTGAGATCCAGCACTACAGTACATGCCTCGGCCTCATACTAACATCTCTGTTTGGTATCTCAGCGCCACCCCAAAACATGTGATGTCTTGTACCCTGTAGCAAGCGTGTACCCCCCCGCCCCCCGCAGCAAATCTGTGGCCCAGTCACCTGGAACCAACTATGAAGGAAAGGTGGTAAGAAGTTTGCTTGGTTTTTTTTTTTTGGTTTTTAGGTCACGCCCAGCAGTGCTCAGGGGTTACTCCTGGCTCCATGCTCAGAAATTGCTCCTGGCAGGCAAGGGGGACCATATGGGGCACTGGGATTCGAACCGATGACCTTTTGCATGAAAGGCAAACACCTTACCTCCATGCTATCTCCCGGGCCCCGAAGTTTGTTTGTTTTAATTTTTGAATCATACCCTACAGTGGTCTGAGTTTAATCCTGGCTCTGCACTCAGGAATCACTCCTGGTGGGCTTGGGGGACCCTATGGGATGCTGGGGATTGAACCCAGGTGGGCTTCATGCAAGGCAAACACCCTTCCCACTGTGCTATCACTCTGATCCCAAAGACCTTGCCTTCTTCTTTTGTTTGTTTTTGGGTCACACCTTATGGTGCTCAGGGGTTACTCTTGGCTCTGCACTTTAGGGGGAGCATATCCAGGCCTTCCCTGGGTGCCAGCTCAGATGGCCAGAAGTGGGTTCAGGTGAACTCTTAGGGGTCCTCAGGCTTCCCCCATCCCTCCGTACTCCAGGGGGAGATGCATGGGGCGGAGGGTGGGCAGATATCTGGCTTCCGGTTTCACCTTTGATTCTGGAGTCCAACTCTTGCCAGGTATGGGGTTTGGGGAGGCCCCATGTCAGAGACCTTCTCCCTAGCCTGGGGAGTGTTGGGAGGCTTGGCAGGCCCCCAGCCATCCCCCTCTTTCTCCCCTGGACTCCAGGCCTTCTCTGAGTGCCAGCTCAGATGGCCATAAGTGGGTTCAGGTGGACTCTTAGGGGTCCTCAGGCTTCCCCCCTTTCTCCGTACTCCAGGTGGGGAGGTACATGGGGAGGAGGGCGGGCAGATATCTGGCTTCTGGTTTCCCCTTTGATTCTGGAGGCCAGCTCTTGACAGGTATGTGGTTTGAGGAGGTCCCATGCCAGAGGCCTTCTCCCTAGCTGAGAAGTGCTGGGATGCTTGGCAGACCCCCAGCCATCTCCCTCTTTCTCCCTTGGAATACAGGTCTTCCCTGAGTGCTGGTCCAGGTGGACTCTATAGGGGTCATCAGGCTTCCCTTCTACCTCTCTCTACACTACTGGGAATGCACTTTGGGAGGAGGGCGAACCATTCTAGCACTGGTTTATAATGGGACAGTTACTGGAAATTTTTTCTCCGTGGTCTCTTATTGTTAGTATTGTAAGCATATAGTTTATATATGCATAATATCCATCTTGTATTGTGACTTTGATACTGCCCTACAAAGCTCATTTCTAATCTTTTACTGCCTCAGTCCCAACCCTTATTTCCCCCCATCTTCCCATGTAGGTGCAGCTCATGACATGAAGCTCACCACATAGAGTGATGAGTGCAGTTAGAGAAATAACTACACTGAAAACTATCATAAAATGTGAATGAATGAGGGAAATAGAAAGACTGTCTTGAGTACAGGTGTGGGTGGGGTGAGGAGGAGGGAGATCTGGGAAATTGGTGTGGTGGTGGGAATGTTGCACTGGTGAAGGGGGTGTTCTTTACATGATTGTAATCATACAACTAAATCATATTTGTAATCATGGTGTTTAAATAAAGATAATTTATTTAAAAAAAAGGGGGGGCGCATATGGGATTCTGGAGCTTGAACCCAGGTAGGCCTCCTGCAAAGCATACTATCATTCAGCCCAAGTGTATCTGTATTTCTTATTTGGGATTCCTCCTTCCTCCTCCTGTGCGTTTGGGCAGAATATAGTTCAATAGGCTGAACATAGGCTCTGAGGCTGTTTTGTATGTGTGCATGTTTGCTTGTTTTGGGGGTAAGAACTGTCTATGCTCAGGGCTTACTCCTGGCTCTGTGCTCAGATCACTCCCAATAGCAGTTCTCAAGGAACCATTTTGTTTTTGTTTGGTTTGGTTTTTGGGTCACACCCGGTGTGCTCAGGGGTTATTCCTGGCTCTGAACTCAGAAATAGCTCCTGGTAGC